>JADLZN010010638.1:0-82910 GCA_018155175.1 Sinocyclocheilus anophthalmus | reverse complement strand
ATTTGCCTCTATATGATGAATTGCTTGTTGTGTTCCTTGTTTGTAAGTTGCTTTGGATAAAAGTATCTGCTAAATGAATAAATGTAAATTAAAATATATCTATTAGGGCTGGGCAAGTTAACGCATTATTAGTGCATTAACGCATTAATTAATTAACGCCGACAATTATTTTATCGCGCATTAACGCAGATTATTATCATTATTATTATTATGAAAGTCCGTTGCTCACTAGCTCTGAATACACATACAGACAAACCATGGGTCAAGCGGGGTGCGACTGTTGAGCAGTCGGTTTGGGTATGGGCGTCATCATGCGTTCAACCAATGAGAAGCATTTGGGTGGGCCTACACTGGACGCGAGCGGTGCGACGCAACAAAATACTATATCAGCGGTGGCGAACTCCGGTCCTGAAGAGCCGCAGTCCTGCAGAGTTCAGATCCAACCCTAATTAAAACTCACCTGCCTGTAGCTTTCTAGCAACCCTTCAGACCTTGATTAGCTTGTTCAGGTGTGTTTGATTAGGGTTGAAGCAAAACTCTGCAGGGCGGCGGCTCTCCAGGACCGACGTTCGCCAACCCTGATATAGATCATACATATAATCAGTTGATGATGTCTACACTGGTGCCAGTGCGACGCGACAAAATACTTACAGAACCATTATAATGGAGTGATGCTGTCTACAATGGATGTGGGCGCAACACGACAAATCCCAGCAGATAAATTGCGGCCTCGTCTATCCTATAACCATACTTGCCTAAATTCAAATGATTTGCAACGGTCGCTTTGTCGCCTCCAGAGTAGACAGACTTTAGCTGTTGCGGCGCGGCATGACAACTGTCGCATCCGGTGTAGACACTGCAACCCCTTATTTACACTGCACGCATCTGCAGCTCCGATCGAGGTTTGTTACGTCCTCCACGTGATGCCAACTCACACCAGGAGCATTTCAGAACCGAAGCGACAGGATTCGCGAGACCATGTGATTTGCTTGTCCGACGTTGTTTGTCTTGATCATTTGTGTTCTAACATGGCTAAGTTGTCTAATTGTTTGTTTTGTCCGGTTTAATTTTGTTTATAGTTGTATTTATTGCTATGTCCTACTTTGTTGTGCTGTAGACTACAAAGTTAATGCACTTAAAAGTCCAGTTATTAAAGACAAGGATAAAAGATTTGTAGCGGTGTATAGTCGTCTAAAACACATCCTCAATTATCTTGTATCTAAAAATAATAAATTTTATTTATAAAGCACTTTACATGTTAAAGAAAATCTCAAAGTGCTACAAAAAAAGTAATAATAAATTAAAACAATTAGAACAATAAAAGTAATTTAAACATTAAAAGATTTTTTAAAAGGGTAGGTTTTTAGTCCCTTTTTAAAACCATCAATTGTTTGTGGAACCCTCAGATGTTCAGGGAGGGCATTCCACAGGCGAGGGGCAGCGGCACCAAAGACTCGGTCCTCAATGGTGCGGGTCTTAGTTCTAGGGGTGAGGAGACGATGAGTGTTTGTGGAGCGGAGGGAACGGGCTGAGTCTGTGGGGGTAAGGAGTTATTAAGGTAAATGGGGGCATTGCCCGGATCACTGATAGGAGAAGGGGAGACTTTGGATTCAAATCGTGTGAAATGGGAAGCCCAGGTAATGATTGAAGAATTGGTGTTGTGTGTTCGTATTTACGCACTCTCATCAGGATCCTAGCGGCACTGTTCTGTATGTGCTGGAGTTTCTGGATACTCTTGATAGGGATCCCGATGAGAAGAGCGTTGCAGTAATCCAGTCTGGAGGAGACAAAGGCGTGTAACAAGTTTCTCAGCATCAAGTAGGGTGAGTGTGGGACGAAATCTAGCTACATTACTGAGGTGGTGAAAAGATGTGTTGCAGAGATTTTTGATGTGGGCCTCAAAGGTTAAATGAGGGTCAAACCTGACACAGAGATTGGTGACTAATGGTGATAGGGGAATGTCTTGGCCAGAGAATGTAATGCAGGTTATGGTGGATGTTCTGATCTAATGAGGGGAACCAATGAGGGTGGCTTCTGAGCTGTTCAGCTAGAGAAAGTTATGTTTCATCCATGCCCTTATCTCCTCCAGACAGGCAGCAAGTGTGTGTAGAGTTGTTGATGATTATTGATGATGATGATGATGATGATGAATCAATATCGGTTTTCATGTGTAGTTGTGTTTCATTGTTTAGCAATGGAAAGAAATTCCCAAGTGACTGATGACTTTACAGTGGGGAAAGCATGTAAATAATGAATAAAATAGGTCAGCGAACTGATCCCTGTGGAACCCCGCAGGCCTTCACATGGCCACAAATTCAGATCTGTCTGTGAGGTATGACTCAAACCAGCGCAAGACGGTGTTATTAAGTCCAATTAATTGGTGTAGCCGGTTAAGATGTATACCATGATCAATGGTGTTGAACGCTGCAGAAAGGTCCAAGAGGACGAGGAGTGATGGTGAACCAGCATCAGCTGTCATCAATCAGCAGGTCATTTGTGACTCTCACTAAGGCTGTTGTGGGCGGAACGGAAGCCGGACTGAAACTTTAAAAAAAATTGTATTGTATTTGAGGTGGTCCTGAAGGTAGCTGGCAACTGCTTTCTCCAGAACCTTAGAGAGAAATGGGAGGTTGGATATGGGCCTGTAATTAGCAAGGGTTTGAGGATCAAGGGTGGGTTTCTTGAGTAGTGGTTGATTATGGCCGTTTTTAGGGCAGACGGTACGTGGCCAGCCTGAAGGGATTGGTTTAATATCATGGTGATAAGGGGACTGATTGGCAGAAATATTTGCTTTCACCAGAGCTGTATGGAAGGGGTCGAGGGCACAGTTAGAGGATATCATCCCCCTGATGGTGTCCTCAACCTCATGTTGAGTGACTACTGGGAAGCAGCAGAGCAGCCTTAAAATACCAAACTGCGGGGCAGATGAGGAGGGGGGGACAGAAAGGAAGGAGCAAATTTTGGCAATTTTGGTATTAAAAAAGGTTAAAAAAATCGTTGAATTGTTCTTTTGTAGCTCCTGTGAGCGGAGCAATTTGAGGTTTAAGGAGATGATTTATGGTGGAGAACAACTGTTTGGAATTTCCAGGACTATTTTGACTAATGTTTGAATAGTACTGTGACCGTGCATCTTTGATGGACTTCAAATAAGCTTTTCAGTGGTCCCGATAGTCCAGCTTGTACACAGTAAGTCCAGAAGCTTTATACCGCCACTCAAGGGCACGTCCAGCTGCCTTAATTTTCCGCAGGTCACTTGTGAACCAGGGGGCTGAGCGGGAAAACATAACTGTCCTGGCTTTGATGGGTACATGGAGATCAAAAATGCTGTTCAATGTCTTATTGTAAAGTTCCACAGATTCAGTGACTGATGAGATATTTGCAAAATGGAGATGTTAAAGGCTCCACGTCTGTTGCTGCCGCTAGCCACAGCGGCAATATGCAGGAAGAGAGACTCGGCGTCTTTTTGGGAAAGCTGCAACAAGTTTTTCACACCTGGATTGGGGATCCTCTGCCATTCCTCCTTACAGATCCTCTCCAGTTCTGTCAGGTTAAATGGTAAACGTTGGTGGACAGCCATTTTAGGTCATCTCCAGAGATGCTCAATTGGGTTTAAGTCATGGCTCTGGCTGGGCCATTCAAGAACATTCACAGAGTTGTTGTGAAGCCACTCCTCGTTATTTTAGCTGTGTGCTTAGGGTCATTGTCTTGTTGGAAAGCAAACCTTCGGCCCAGTCTGAGGTCCTGAGCAATCTGGAGAAGGTTTTCGTCCAGGATATCCTGTACTTGGCCGCATTCATCTTTCCCTCGATTGCAACCGTCGTCCTGTCCCTGCAGCTTGAAAAAACCCCCCCCCCCACCACCACAGCATGATGCTGCCACCACCATGTATTGGACAGGTGATGAGCAGTGCCTGGTTTTCGACACATACATCTTGGAATTAAGGCCAAAAAGTTCTATTTTGGTCTCATCAGACCAGAGAATCTTTTTTCTCACCATCTTGGAGTCCTCCATGGGGCTTTCATGTGTCTTGCACTGAGGAGAGGCTTCCGTCGGGCCACTCTGACATAAAGCCCCAACTGGTGGAGGGCTGCAGTGATGTTGACTTTCTACAACTTTCTCCCATCCTTAGTTCTCCCTTCTCCCGACTGCATCTCTGGAGCGCAGCCACAGTGATCTTGGGGTTCTTACCTCTCTCACCAAGGCTCTTCTCCCCCGACAGCTCAGTTTGGCCGGACGGCCAGCTACAGGAAGGGTTCTGGTCATCCCAAACGACTTCCATTTAAGGATTATGGAGGCCAAAGTGCTCTTAGGAACCTTAAGTGCAGAAGAAATTTTTTTTGTAACCTTGGCCAGAACTGTGCCTTGCCACAATTCTGTCTCTGAGCTCTCAGGCAGTTCCTTTGACCTCATGATTTCATTTGCTCTGACATGCACTGTGAGCTGTAAGGTCTTATATCGACAGGTGTGTGGCTTTCCTAATCAAAAAAAAAAATCAGTATAATCAAACACAGCTGGACTCAAATGAAGGTGTAGAACCATCTCAGGTATGATCAGAAGAAATGGACAGCACCTAAGTTAAATATATGAGTGTCACAGCAAAGGGTCTGAAGACTTAGGACCATGTGATATTTCAGTTATTCTTTTTTAATAAATTTGCAACATGTCAACAATTCTGTGTTTTTCTGTCATTATGGGGTGATGTGTGTACATTAATGGGGAAAAAAAAAATAACTTAAATGATTTCAGCAAATGGCTGCAAAACAAAGAGTGAAAAATTTAAGGGGGTCTAATACTTTCCGTACCCACTGAGTCTGCTATAAGTGCCACAAAATGTAAATAATGAGGTGCTGGTGTTGAATATGTGGCCTGCAGCACAAAAGCAGTGTTAGTCGCTGGGGGATATTTGTAGCAATAGCCAACTATTGTTTGGGTCAAAATTATAGATTTTTATTTAATGCCAAAAAATCCTTAGGATATTAAGTAAAGATCATGAAAATATTTTGTACCTTTCCTACCATAAATATATCAAAACTTAATTTTTGATTAGTAATATGCATTGCTAAGAACTTCATTTGAACAACTTTAAAGATGATTTTCTCAATATTTAGATTTTTTTTTGCACCCTCAGATTCCAGATTTTCAAATAGTTGTAACTCGGCCAAATTTTGTATGATACTAACAAACCATACATCAATGGAAATATTATTTATTCAGCTTTCAGAAGACGCATAAACCTCAAGTCGGAAAAATTACCCTTATGACTGGTTTTGTGCTCCAGGGTACTATATACTAATTGGCATATAACAAAGCAAAGTGTACATTTTGTGTTAAAACTGAATAAAAAGTTGATCACAAAAAAAAAAAGTTATTGCTGAAATCTTTCAAAATGAGAAATGTATTATTCTGCATGTATACTCTGCAGTGAATGGGTGCCGTCAGAATGAGTCCAAACAGCTGATAAAAACATCACAATAATTTACAAGTAAGCCTCACCACTCCAGTCCATCAGTTAACATCTGGAGAAGACAAAAGCTGAAGCAAATCTATCATTAAGAGTCCATAATCCATAATAACGCTTCCTCCAGTGAAAAGGTGGTCTGGTCTGAAATCAGAGAGAAATCTGCACAGATCAAGCACCATTTACAAGCAAAACAGCTCTTAACAAATATGTGGCTGGATTTTGATGTGACTTGATGGACTTTTTCACTGGAGGAAGCGTTATTATGGTATTTTGGCCAGAAGTGATGTTTCGAAGTTAAAATGTTTTAATGCAGGATTTGATTCTTACAAACGTGCATCTTTTGGCTTCACAAGATGGTAATTGAAAAGGAAAGTACATGACGTGTGACCAAGTATGGTGTCCCATACTCGGAACCTGTGCTCTGCATTTCACCCTAACAAGTGCACACACACACACACACACACACACACACACACACTCCCCCAACGATACCGAGACTTGAACCCATGACCTTCGGGTTACAAGTCCCTTTGATGGACTGGAGTGGTGTGGATTACTTGTGATTATTGTGATGTTTTTATCAGCTGTTAACTCTGTGGACTTTCGTTCTGACGGCACCCATTCACTGCAGAGCATCCATTGATGAGCACTGATGCAATGCTACATTTCTCCAAATCTGATGAAGACACAAACTCATCCTAATCTTTGATGCTCTGAGGGCGAGTATATTTTCAGCAAATGTTTATTTTTTGGTGACTAATTCCTTTAATCTCAAAGAGCAATAGTTAAAACTCAACAGTGCCAAATGTCTGCATGGATACAGTGCTGCATTGCACAAGCAACATTTGGTGGCCCAGATGTTCTCAAAGTCTGCCGCTCACAAACTGGTGAACGTCAAATGATGCATTGAAGGACTAGACACAGCAAATTCACATTAGACTGAGATCTTTTCTTCGTTTTTAAAGATCAAGACCTCCTACGCAAATTTCCAAGATCCTTTGATTGATGGAGGAATTAATAAACACGTGGCCTTTCCTGCAGAGCTCCATGAGATTGAGGACAATATTGACTCTGAGGAGATTCAGAAGCACAGCGGGTCTGCAGTATGAACAGCTTTTATCTGCACTGAAAAAACTTAGTGTGATTTTAACAGTAAAAGACTGTAAAAATACTACAGTAAAAACCTGTTAACTGGTTAACAGTAAGTTTCCATACTATATTCGGTGAATAACTGTAATTACATTTAATGTAATTTTACAGTAAAATATGTTTTTTGGAAGTGAAAAATAAAAAGTCAGTGTATAATTTACAGTGAAAAACCGTAAATTGACACTCCCAGAATTCCCTGCATGACACTTCATATTTGATGTTTTTTTTGTTGAAATAACATGTTTCTTATTAGTTTTTTCTTATCAGTTGTGTACATTAGGGTTGTATGTTACACCTAATGATGTTAAATTAATGTTTATTGCATTATACCAGTTTCATGTGTGTTACCATGATGGAGTTTTGTGTTTGCATGAATGACTCTGTGCACCTTCTATATATAAGTATTACCCTCCTCAGCTCGTAGAAAAGCTGTTTGTGATGAACTTTGGTTCATCATGTGACTTTCTCAAACCATTTTTGGTGGTTATCAGGCATTTACAACGGTTCAAAACGATATTAGTAACTTCCATAGTTGGGTATTAAATTACATCAGTTAATGAAATCGGTATTTATGGGAATTTGAAGTTAAGTATGTAAAACCTAAATGTTGTACCAGATTTTTACGGGTGAAGTTCTGGCACCAGAAGCTGGTGGTATTTTACCGTAAATGTACCGATGCGATTTGTTTTTGACAGTGTGCAAGCATTCTGCAAGTCCGTTGATACGGCTCGCTAACATCCACACACACACACACACACACAGAGCGATGAGAATGACCGAGAAAGTGAATAGCAATCGCATAAACCTTCTGGAGAAAAAACAATCACAGACGCAATTGCAGCTAGTGAAAGCAATTATTCAAGAGAAATTGATTCATAAGTATTAAAAAGACCAAGTTGACACATAATAATCCATTATATATGATTAGGGTCATAAACTTATAATGCAGTATAATATATTTTAATATTTAAAATGAATATGATTTCCCATTTATTTTTATAAATATAATAATCTCCATTAATTAATTATAATTCTAATAATCTAAAATATTAAAATTAAATAAAATATTAATATATCAAATTAGGTGCTGTTATAATGATAAGTAGTATAATTGTCTTATAAGGGTATAAATATAATATAATCTCCATTTAATAAGAAGTAAAATCATTAATTATATACAATATTCCTATATAATATAAAATACATTACATTTTTTAAATTAGATCTTTAAATTTATAATTAGTACAAGTATATTGATAATTTTATAAATACCATTTTTAATATATGCCCGTCTCCATAATTACAGACGTATTATTCAAATATAAGTATATTTACATTATATTATTATATATATAATATTAAAACATATTATCTATAAGATGACATTTAATATAAAATAAAACATTATATAGATTTCTATTAGGTGATACACCATTATAATTTGCATAAATTACATCGAAAATATAATATAAATACCTAACCCCCCAAAGTTCATGCAATTATTGATTTAAAATTTTTCAAAATCACAAATATCTAAGCTTTCATTAAATAAAACAACTGAAAGTAAATTGTAAAATATTTACCAATAATTTTGACCTCAGTTGTATACATATAATATTCATTTTCCAAGTTGAGTATTGTATCAGTAGCTTAACAACATGCTAACACCAAACTCTATAGAAATCAATAGTGAGGGGGTTTCCGCACATTGTGTGAGGAGTGCTATATGCATAACCCACATTTTCATGTTGTAGCCTATGAAGAGCATTCCAAACCAATTATGAGATTCCATTTCAGGCTGCTGCGTTAGAACTAGACAGCAAGGCAGCTCACTAGGATTTGGAACAGAGTCCTGATGTGTGCGTATGCTGACATATCGACTCCTTTCCAAAACCTAGTGTGCTGACTTACTGTCTGCCCTCCTAAAGCAGCAGCCTAACTGATTATGTCATATGCAACACATATGTGACCCTGGAGAACAAGAGCAGTGTTGTTAATCGCTGGGGTATATTTGTAGCATAGCCAACAATACATTGTATGGGTCCAAATTATAGATTTTTCTTTTATGCAAAAAAATCATTACAATATTAAGTAAAGATCATGTTCCATGAAGATATTTTGTAAATTTCCTACTGTAAATATATCAAAACTTAATTTTTGATTAGCAATATGCATTGCTAAGAACTTCATTTGAACAACTTTTTCAACAATATTTAGATTTTTTTTTTTGCACCCTCAGATTCCAGATTTTCAAATAGTTGTATCTCAGCCAAATATTGTCCTATCCTAACAATAATGATGGTGTATAAATCTCAATTTTAAAAAATGGACCCTTATGACTGTTTTGTGCTCCAGGGTCACATATGTATAATTTGTCCAAAACAAGGTAACTTAGAAAGCATCCCGTCAGAAAAGAACGCACGTATGATGCCAGCCTAGGTTTTGGAGCAGATGCATGCAGGGGACGTCAGCTGACAGACGCGCTCTGTCCTCGTCCCTCGACTCTCCACGCCAGCCAAACAAGGCAAACGATGGCAACAGACTCGCACGGCTAGAATAGAGCTGGCTCTTCCCCGTCAGCTGATGCCAGGGGCCGCAGGAGCTCAGGCATGCGGACACACATGGAGGAGCTGGACATGCCTGCATGCGTCAACAAGCTGAGGTCAGATCAACTGCAGACGTAACACAACTACTGTACTGTCTGGATAGTTTGCTGACACACCTCACAGTCCTACTGTTCTAGCCTCATATCATTCAATTAACAGTTGCTAAATCAATTTATTACAAATTATACAATTAAGCAAAAGTGCAATGCCGTACAAGTCTCTTCTGCACACCAAGGCTGTATTAAAAATACAGTAAAAACAGGTGTAAAATGGTAAAAAAAAAAAAAACCTTTTTCACATGCAAAATAGATGTTTTCTATAAATGGAATACATGTCTATGTTATCTGTCTTGATGTGCAGGCTGTATGTTAGAGCCAGGGGAGGAGTTGCATGCGACAAGTTCTGTCAACGCGTCACCAGTGGATGTACTGTTACAGGGCGAAATCACAGTGTCTAATATGCTGAACTCTGCGGGGCCTCAAGAAACATTTATGTATTTTGGTGGACGGGAGTCAAGAGACCGTACCGGCGCCTGGGGTATAATACATTTATTTTTCAGGATTTTGGATAGAAAGAGGAAGTTCAGAAGCGTATACAGACAGCATAAAGGGTGGTTAGTGTTTGCATAGGATGTAGAAATCTTTTGGAATTCAAATATTTTAAGATGATCAGCAGAAATAAAGTCTTACTGTCACCTTTGTTGCCATCCGGATTCCTTGTGAAGTAAAAGGAGAATTTATTCAAAAAATACTTTGAGTGACAATCACTGACCTAAAAGACATGTGATAAAAACGTTCACAACCAGTGTTGGGCATAACTAGTTAGTTACTAGTAACTAGTTACAGTAATAATAGTACTTTTGCAGTAACTAGTAGAGTAACTAATATGTATTGAAGTCCAACATTAATAATCCTGATTTATTTAAGATTTACTCTGGTATTACATGGCTTGCACCACATCCCTCTGATCCAATAAATTGGTAATACAAATCTTTTGAGAGAACGAAACATTTTCTTCTGATGTCTTTTGAGAAACAATGGAAGCGAATCGTTATGGGAACAGAGAAAACACGCTGCAATTAATGGATAATACAAACACTTCTACTTGAAGTCCAATAATTCACGATGGAGTGTTTGTAATATTCGACTGCGATACAGTGTGGTAATTTTGGTTAAATGATGAGGTAGAAATATATTGTTAGTAATATTTTAGAAGAATTTTATGGGGAAGATATGCAATTACAACTTCTGTGGGGCGTGAAAGAAAAGTAATGTAACTAGTAGTGTAGTAGTGTAACTAATTACTGTTGCCAGAATGTAATAAGTAAAGTAATAATATTACTTCTGGAAGGAGTACCCCCTGGAATTCCCCCCAGGAATCTGAAAGTTGGATGAAACTAGCATTGATGGTTCTATGAATAACCTTTAACATCCATGGAACCTTTTTCATTCCACAAAAGGATCTTCATAGTGAAAAAAGGTTCTTTAGATCATTTAAATGTCTTTCGGACTAAGAAAAAGAAAAAACCTTTCGAAACCTTGGCTTGTACTGAACATTCTTTTTAGAATTTATCTCACAAAACTTTTTTCTTTACAAGATTTCCATGAATCTGGCCCTAGAACTCTAAACGTTGGAAGAAAAAGCATTTGATCGATTCCTCGAAGACCCTTTCACATCCATGGAACTTTTCCATTCCACAAAGATCTGCAGATTTTTTTTTCAAATGTTCTTAAGTAAAGGAAAAACAACTGTCTTTAAAAAAAAAAGAAGGTTCTCTTTCGGAAACTTTATTTTAAACAGTGCACTCAACATTCGTTTTAGAATGTATCTTTTTTCTTAGAAATTCTAAACGTTGGCTGAAAAAACATTTCCAAACCTTCCCTCTCAACAGCAGGCCTACCTTTCAGAACGATGGGGTCCTTTCCTTCCCTCCGCAGCGACTCCAGAACCACTTGCAGAGGCTGAGATGGCGTCAGCCGGCCCGGGTCCACCGTGCTTTCGTCGTACACCACCAGCTCTTTGGAAAAAATCCCCTTGAAGGAGTCCTTGCTCTGCCGGCAGGAGATGAGGTCCAGGACGGTGATCTTGCCCTGCTGGAGCCGTCGCCGGCTGATCTTGTCTGAGCAGTTGATGTGCACGGCTCCTCGGATGTGGCTCTTGTTAAACTCCATGAAGGGCCGGCAGTCGATGATGACGGGCACCGGCCCCACCGGGTGGCCCAGCGGGCAATGCGTCAGCTTCTTGGCCAGTTCGTTGGGGTGGATGACCCGCATGCCGCCCCTGCTCAGGCCGGAGGTGAGACTGGGAGCGCTGTAGGCCTCCGTGGGGATGCCATAGCCCACTCCGGAGTTCAGGTTAGGGCTGCTGGCGCTGACCTGGCCGTCCTTCTCGTAGGTGCTCACCGTGCAACAGCTGGCAACTGTTTTTTTTTTTTTTATGAATCCACACGTCAGCGAGGCGTGGATAGCCTGGACGAGGGCTAACGGCTGGATTGCACACGGTTGTGCTGTGATGACGTGACCTGACCGACGGAGGCCAACACGGTTGGCTCCAGGTAGCTGGTGTCCAGGCGGGGAGAGTCGGAGTTCTGAAGGTAGTATAGGCTTGGCAGCGCCACACAATTCTGTCGCTAGGGAGAAGGAGGCATGAGAGACCCAGAGGGCTGGAACACACGGAGAACTCAGATGTCCGCTCGGTCGCAAGCTGCTCGCTGAGAAGCACAACAGAATCAGAGATGGATTTAAAAATGAAGGCTGCTTGCGCAGGGATGCCATTGAAGAAGCATTTTTGCGTTACCCATGTGCAGAACAAAATCTAAAGCTAGGTGTTTCCCAACCTAGTTCTTTGAAAGCACACCAACACTATACATTTTCGAATTGTGTTAAATAAAGAAATTAATTAATTAAATTATTTAGTTAAAATAATTAGAAATTAAATATTTTAATTGGATAGTTATTTTATTTTTTTGATAAAAGATCAGTGTAATTATCATAAAAAAAAATGGTAATATAAATTTAAGTAAAATAAAAAGACAATATTGTGGGGGTCTTGTTAATATGTCAACACCTTAAAAAAATTTAAATCGTCATTAAAAACTAAAATACAACAGAAAGCTACATACTCTAAAAATCGAAAGACAGAAGACGGTTGAAAATGGTTTTAAAGGGGCAACAAGGTAAATGCAATTGCAAGTAATGATATGTTGATAAAATGTACGTAAGTAAAATGAAATATAAAATTCATTAAATAAAATATACAATGTTTAAATATTTTAAAAAATCACATCTGGAGGTAAAAATAAATAGTCATTAAAAGAAATACAAACAGAAAAAAATGTAATCTAATTTATATATATTATATATAATCTAGATGAATCATAATGTAGAAGTAGCAGTTAAGAGACAGTGAAAACTTTAAAAGACGGACACAAGTGTGAATGCAAGAATAATGAAACTGTGTTTAAACAAAATTCAATTAAAAGTAAAATCATAAAAAATTTTAACATAAATAAATGAAAACAAAAAATACATCAATGTTGTAGGAGGTCCTTTGTCAAACCTAGTTAGTTTTAAAAAATGATATTATTGAAAATCAAAGAAATGTATTTAATGATTTAAAACAAAATAAATTAAATGAAAATTATATTAGAAAAAGTCATATTTTATTTCATAATTTCATTTTTTTCAATTTCATAATTTTATTTAAAATAAAATGGTAATTAAAAAAATAAAACACAATCATAAAGAAAATGTACTGTATAAATTAGCCAACCAGATTGGATCTTGGGATGGAATGCAAGTGTGAAGTACTAAAAATAATTTTACCTGCTGAAATAAAATTAAAATTAAATACATAAATAGAAAATGAAACAGATGAGGAAACATCCAAAATGTACTGCGGACAAAACTCTTGCAGGAACAGAGTGGAAACGGCTCGACTTAAAGGGTTAGTTCACCTAAAAAATTTAAATTAGCCCATAAATTACTCCCCCTCAAGTAATCATAGGTGTATATGACTTCTTCTTTCAGACGAATCCAGTCAGAGTTATATTAAAAATTGTCTTTGATCTTTCAAGCTGTTTAATGCCACTCAGCGGGTGTTGCATGCATCAGTCCAAAAGAAGTTAAATAAAAAGTGCCCATCCATTAAAAAAAAAGCGTCTCACACGGCTCCGGGGGGTGAACAAAGGCCTTCTGTAGCGAATCGATGCGTTTTTGTAAGAAAAATATCCATATTCAAAACGTAATAATCACTTTAATGTAGCTTGCGGCAGCAGTTGTACACAGAAGCAGCTCCGGGCGAATGAGGTAGGATGTCGGCGTTGCGCATGCGCCGGTTAGTCTCGTGAAAACCAACGTTTGTTACAGGAGCAAAGGAAGCAAAGTTTCCTTACTATAGCAAAGGAAAACCAGTCTCCTCTTGGTTAATATCGAAATCCTCCGACATTTTTCTTTACAAATCCTCGTTTTGTACTTCTAATTAGTGACCGTTGTTTTGTTTTGATCTCTCCGCTGCGTTTCCGCGTTCGTTACTTCTGAGCGGCTCATGCGCAACGCCGACCTCATACGTCATCCACCTGGAGCTGCTTCCGTGTACAACAGTGAGTGCAAGCTACATTAAAGTGATTATTTTTAAGTTTTGAATATGGATATTTTTACAAAAACGCATCGATTCTCTACTGGAGGCCTTTATTCACCCCCCGAAGTCGTGTGAGGCACGTTTTATTTATGGAGGGTGCTTTATTTCATTATTTTGGGATGAGCAATGCAACACCCACTGAGTCGGCATATTAAACAGCTGAAGATCCCAAAGGACAATTGTAATAATAACTCCGACTGCGATTCGTTGAAAGAAGGAAAGAAAGTAAGCTACACTAGGATGACTTGAGGGTGAGTAATTTATGGGTTACTTTTCATTTTTGGGTGAACTAACCCTTAAGAACCTGTTCCATATGAAGAATAAAAGGCTTAATGGATGTGCTTCATGGAAGCAATAAAGAACCTTTATTTTTGAGGCTGTAGCATCGTCAAGCGGACAGTCTGTTCTCACACAGGCCCGGACCCAACCTGCAGGGGCTTCACACTCATTTTTAGGGGAACCTGCTGAATGGCTTTCAGCTGAGAGCACTACAGTCAAATCAGCCGAAATATTCAATCAGCAAACGTGCAAGTGTCACGAGACGTGCAGAACTTTCAGACCGACGTGTGTTTGGATTTGCATGGAAATGTATCTCATAGATTCCTATAGGCTCTCATCACAGGAGCGAATTGCTGACCCCGTTAAATTCAAAGGAGCACACAGCAGCCCATTCCCAAACACGGCATGTGGACGTGCTGGGAATAAAATATGGAAAGGTTCTGCATCTGAGGCTAGACATCATCATTATTTCATGCGGTGACAATGCATGCAATTTACAGATGGTTTGCTTTGCACAGCACAGAATCTGTCAGGATCACAACTTGAGCCTCACACATGACAGCAATGCATGGAAAAGAAGTTTGATTTGAGGCAAAACAGCATCTGCATTAAATGTGTCCTTATTTCCTGGAATGAAACACATCCTATAGATCTATATGGGGTGGGACTGCTCAGCAATCCCGTGCAATTACTAAACAACTCTAAACAGTTAAACATGTTCTTCAGACTTACATGCACGTGGCGTTTATCAGCAGTGTCTTCAGTCTGAGATCAATCGATCAGTCTGAGCCGCTCAGCCGGTCCCGGCGCTGGAGACCCGCAGCATTTTCTTCCCGTCCTGCTTTGCTCTCTCTTCAGTCTTCACTGATGGAGTTGGAGTTTGTAGCGGCTCCGCACTAGTATCACTTCAGACAGACGTGCGCCTGAACCAATGGAGCTCCGCGCTGCTGATGGAGAGCAACAGCGGCCCAGAAATGGGAGGAAGCGCAGGGTGATGTCATTGAGAGCCAATCAGGAGAGAGTTCGGTGAAAGCGGTTTAAAGAGACGGGACGCGACTCGAGTGTGAATGCACTGAAACAGCAGTAATGAATACGAATGCCAAGGGAAAAGGAATTCGAATCAAATAATAAATAAATAAATTAATACTGTTTAAAAATAAATGAACATAAAGTAAAAATGTATATACATTTTATGAATCATGGTGGAGGTCCTTCATTCTGTACACCGTTTAAAGCAAACATTTTCAATTATTTATTAAAAATAAAATGCTAAACAGGAAAAAAGAATATATCGTATAAATCAGAAGATCCGGTGAAACTGGTTTAAAGGACGGGACACAAGTGTGAATGCAACTGAAAAGTAATAAATTAAAAGAATAAAATTAAATAGAATTACAAAGTAAAAAAAATAATAAAATAAAATAATTATACTGTTTAAAAATAAAATGATACAATAAAGTAAAAATTATATTTAAAAACATAAATTTAATAAATGAAAAAAATGTATCAAAGGTTGGAGGGTCCTTCATTATGTCAACACCTTAAAAGCAAACATTTAAAAATAAAATACAGTAACGCTTTATTTTAAGGTGTCCTTGTTACATGTACTTACTATTATTATAAATTACACATAATTACATGCAAGTAACTGTAAGACAAACCCTAATCCCAGCCATATGGTAAGTACATTAATATTACTCAGCACTTAAATGTATAACTACACTGTAACAAGAACACCTTAAAATAAAGTGTAATCTTTACTTTATACAATGACATTTTTTTATTTTATCTTTGTCATCATTGTTATTTTATTTTCAAACACTTTTCATTATCTCCCATTGCATTCTCACTTCTGTCCGGTCTCTTTAAACCAGTTTTATACAATTTATTTATAATAATTTATACAATACTGTATATTCCTTTTCTGTTAGTATTTAGGTTAACACTTTATTTTAAGGTGTCCTTGTTACAGTGTAATAATAAATTTAAGTGCTGAGTTATATTAATTAACTACATGTACTTACTACAGTATATGGTTATGGTTAGGATTAGGGTTACTTGCATGTAATTATGCACAATTAATTGTTATTATAATAGAAAGTACATGTAACTGTGTAACACGGACACCTTAAAATAAAGTAATTACCCAGTAATCATAATGTTGTATTAGGCTACTCCCTATGTCAACACAAAAGGTAAAAATAGCTATTACAAATAAATACAAACATAAAGAGGAGAACTTTGTTAATGGAAACTGATACCATTCTGTTTAAAAATAAAATAAAATATAAAAAATGTAACAAAAAATAATGAAAAAGACAACGTTTTTGGATCATTATTTATGTCAACACCTTAAAGATTAATGTAACTATTAAAAGAATATTATAATATTAAAAATAAATACATAAAATAAATGTTCAAAAAATGTTAAAATATAAAAATATGCTAAAATGTCAATATATAGAAAATATAAATGTTGTAGGGTCCTTTCTTATGTTAACAACCTAAAGGCAAAAATTAAAATAGTCATTAAAAAACACAGAAGGAGAATCTTAGTATAATAATTGTATAAATTGTAATAATTTTTAAGAATGAAAATGTCAACATGATAAACATGATCTAATACTAAACAGATAACTCATTCAAATATTATGAAACTATGAGTCATGTATCAACAACACATATTTGAATGCACATCACCTACTCATCTGAACATTCAATAACATGAAATGACTTATTAATGAAGGTAATTATGTAGTGTATGCAAAATAGCGGACTGACTGCTGTCGAGTGGAGTCCCGCTGTTCGTCTATAAGAGGCTTGTTCTCACATAAGAGCAAGGCCACAGTCACAAATGTTATATCATGTGTAAATGACTCATCTGTGACTAATGTGAGCTTTATTCATGACCTCACGAGTACGTTCACCAAACAGCTTCTTATAACACACGGGAGTGAGTGAGGTGAGGTTTGACACTGAATGATTTCTTATGTGTTTGCAATAGAAAGCATGGCATATAGATTTAGTTGTTAAAATGAGGTACAGTGTGAGTTGAGGTGACTGACTTTACGTTTGCCTCTCCTAAAAATGCAGATCTTGTTTTATTGCCCCGGTAGAAGCATAACATTCTATTTAGATGTGTGCATGTGAGTGTCTGTCAGTGGAAAAACTGACGTCATGCGGTATTTAGAGGCCTGAAGAACAGGAAGCGAACAACCACTTCCTCTTTTGCAGAGGCGTTTTGCTCGGGCCCTTTTTTCACAGCAGAATTAGTTTCATTATTCTCAATGGCAATTCTCATTAGACTCTCATTGCTGTAATACAGTCGTTTGCATTTGAATCAGCATCGTTTAAAGGCAGAACAGTATGGGAACTCATTACAGCAATGCCAAACAACAGTTACATGGAAAAAACAAATAAAATGTAAATAATATGCAAATATGCTGGTCACAAGTCTGGAATGATTATGATTTTTTTTATATATTTCTGAAAGAAATCTCATACTCACCGACGCTAAAAACAGTATGAATTATTCACAAAATCAAATATATCACTATTTATTTTATGCTGCTTTACATTGATTACTACATTATTTTGTGATAATTAAGATTTTGTTTGTTTTTGAAAGATATCTATTATGCAAGTATTGATTATTAAAACGTGCATAATAAATATCTTTATAGTTATTGTAATTATTTATTCGATATCTTTATAAAAAACGATATATTTTATGCTGATTTACATTATTATTACTCCGTAATGAAGAATTTGTAATGTTTCTCAAAGACATCTTTTATGCTCACATTATCAGTAAAATATTTTAATACATTTTATGCTGATTTACACTTATTGCGTTATTAATAATTACGATTTTTAAAAATGTTTAAAAAAAACGCCCGGACCACAAAAGCTGCATTTATTTACAGTCAAACAGTATTGTGAACTACTATAAAATGTAACGTTATAAAAATGTATGAAAAATAAAAAATGTAGTAAACTTTAAAAAATATGAACAATATTATTATTAATAAAACTGTATTACCAACACTTCCTTTGACTTGCATGCATGCATAAACAGGAGATTTTAGGAGGTAAATACATAGGAATACAATCATGACAACAGAAACATTTTCTTTTTCCAAATTTAAGGACTATTTTTATTTATTTATTTATTCATTTATGTTGCAGGTTTAGTGTGTTTTCTCCCCCCCAACCATAAACACTTTTGGACTTCTGATGATGGACCTGTACGCCTGATTAAAACTGGATCTGAATGAAGTTGAATCTTCTCTGAGACATTGATTCAGAGTCCATGAACATCTTGCTCAGCATCAGTGTTGTTCAGATGGTCAAACCTGCTACACGTGACAGAGATGCTGTCAACAATCTCCCCACAAACCATCTGTCTGCTGTCTACATCTATCCATACAGTTCACTGTGACGAGAGAAACGGTCAGAAAAGTGATGATTTTAGGCTTTTCATCTATTTTGAACGGCAGAAATCATGACATATTTCACAACAAAGACAATTCATAACAAAAACTATAAGTACAGCGTATAATTTATATTACCTAGTTGAAATACTAGAATAAAAGAAGTTAAATCATAGTTTTAATTCTGAAAAAAAAAGTTTTTTTTAAATTATCTAACAAAAAAAAAATTATTTTAAATAAAACCATTTTTCATGTTTTCTGATTTTTCACCATATGTGACCTGGAGCACAAAACCAGTCTTAAGGCGTCAATTTTTCAAAAAAGAAAAAGCTGAATAAATAATATTTCCATTAATGTATGGTTTGTTAGGACAATATTTTGCCGAGATACAACTATTTGAAAATATGGAATGAGGTGAGCAAAAAAATGCTAAATTTGAGAACATATCTTTAAAGTCGTAAAAATGAAGTTCTTAGCAATGCATAATACTAATCAAAAAATAAGTTTTGATAAATTTACGGTAGGAAATTTACAAAATAACTTAATGGAACATGATCTTTACATATTATCCTAATGATTTTTGGCATAAAAAAAAAAAATCAATAATTTTGACCCATACAATGTATTGTGGTCTATTGTTACAAATATACCTGTGCTACTTAAGACCGGTTTTGTGCTCCAGGGTCACAGATTTGAGGTAATCTTAACCAGTATTTTCTGTGCTAAAATAAAAACCTTGCTTAACTTGTACACTCTAAAGATGTTTAAACAAGTTACAAATACTTCTGAGATGAGCAATCTGTAATTAGATTTTTTTTTTTTAAATATATAATTGTACTATTATATATTATATATACTAAATAATATATAAACAGTATATAATAAATAACAACTATCAATAAATTATATTAATTCTATATTTAAAATATAAATATATATTTATAATCTAATAGATATCTATATATATATATATAGATATATATATATATATATAAAATGCCATTTAGATTTACTCTTTTTCATTTCTTTATCATCTCAAAAGCTGCTGAAAATGATTAGATTTGGACAAACATGAAATGTTCATCTAACTGCAGGCAGGCTGTGGCTCCAGGAAAGCAGCAGGCTTGAGGAACGCAGTGTTTGCGCTCCCTGCTGGACACAATCAAGACCGACAGTCAGTCCTTCCATTCACAGCCACCGAAGAAAATCTCAGGTGTACACACACAAGTCAAACATTCTCAGCTCAAAATCTAGAAAATCTAACATTTACACAATTCTTATCAAATGTACTCGGACTTCTTAGTCATCGAGAGTCTTCTTTTTCATTCCTTCTCCCTGAGTGATATATAAAAAGAATGCAATTAACATCAAGCATGCCTAACGTGAAAATGCATAGATTTCTATTGAAATGCTTTCTGGTAAAAATCTAGGAAATCTCAATTTTACACAGTTAACAAAGCTTACTTAGTTAGTCGCCATCCTCTCTTTCTTCTCCCCGAGTCTTTCTTTCTTTGGTTATCTTTCTCTCTCAATTTCCAGAGCATTTCTGAAGTACTCTCAGTCTGCAAACAGAACACATATCATCACAAATCATACAAACAAACAAAACAGGGTTTACTTCATATCAGGAATCATCTGCAACACATTACAAACTCAACGCCCCATCGTTTTCTTTCTACTAAGGGAAGTGAAAGTTTCTGCAGATCAGAAATAATAATCATGCACTTACTGTTTACACCCGTCTCTCTTGAGCATCAGAAGCTGGGCGTTCTCGAGCGAGGCCTTCCTCCTGATGCAGCTTCTGTAGTGTAAGCAAAGCCCGAGCCATCTCCTGACGTCCCACTCCTTCTTCACAGCGTCCATTCACTTTCTGAATCAGCATCACGAGAAACAAAAGCACTGAGAGCACTGCTTGTCAGTAGCAGATTTCCCAGAATAACAGTCACATTTATCATCAGAATCATGCTGGGACTTCCTAATAAGCCATTTATAATTCCTTAGAAATGTATCTAATCCGATTTATAGAATGAAAATAATTGTGTACATAACTCTTCTTATTGGGTGGCCATCTGATTTTTTTTTATGAACGTGACAAAATAAGTTACAATTTGAACAAGATATAACAGTGTATGTGTTCCTTACTTGTATTATTATTATTATTATTATTACGCACTACTACTACTACACACTCTATGAACAAGAGAGATCGACTATACTTTAAAACATTCTATATACGGGCCGACAACCACGATTTTTCTCTATTTGTCAACAGGGATTGGATCCCGAGGGAACTATGAAATTACACAGTTCCGTCCTGGATCCAACCCTTAAATGATGAGATGACAACCCTGAACACATACAAAACGCCCCAAGTTTTGGCTATAAGTTGGATTGCTGTCCTAGTGTTTCACATCTATTGGATGCATGTCATCGGACTACTACATGACTTTTACTGTCATGTTACTTCTTTCTGCCATATGATGGACATCACCGTTACATATAGTCACTCACTGATAGATACTACTCTAGATATAATGTAGAAACATTCATTTTCTGTGAAGCTGCTTTGCAAAAGCACTATAACAATCAACTTGAATGAATTAATAAAGGATTTTTGTTTTCTTACAAACAAGCACGCAGCTTTTAACTTCTCCAGATGTTAAAACCCAGATGTTAACTGAGTGCTGTGGATTATTGTGATGTTTTATCAGACTCTCATTCTGACGGCACCCATTCAATGCAGAGAATTTCATTTTTGGGTCACTCAATACACTCACTCACATCTGCTTGAGTTCCCTAGACCGCATAAACGCTCAATAAATATGATGAGATATCATCAGGACATCATCTCTGGGGTCTGGATGAGACTGGTGGAGAAGAACGGTTTAATTGCTTCGTGATTTCTGTCCTCATCCTCTGGAGAATCCGCGGATATTGAGCTCAGTCTCTATATCATCCATATTGCGCTGCTTCACGGAGACTTGGAGACTTGATACTGGAAAGTATAACGAAGACCTTATGATTCAAATAGGTTATAAACAGCACTCAATAAACGCGGTTTGATTTGTGTGTATAAATAAGCTGAATAAATAAGCTTTCCATTTATTATGGTTTGTTACAACTATTTGAAAATCTGGAATCTAAAGGGGGGCAAAAAAAATCTAAATATTGAGGATATATGAATATTAAATATAAATATTTGAGCCTTTAAAGTTGTCCAAATTAAGGCCTTAGCAATACATCTTACTAATCAAAAATTAAGTTTTAATATATTTACAGTATGAAATTTACAAAATATCTTCCATTGAACATGATCTTTACTTAATATCCTATATTATTGGATTTTTGGCATAAAGAAAAATGTGATACTTTTGACCGCATGCAATGTATTGGTTGGCTATTGCTACAAATCGTGCTTGCTTAGATTATTAATTTTAAAATGTAAGTGGGCCCGGAACAATTATCACAACTAAATTAAAAAAAATAAAATATAAGTAGTGATAATAACATAATAATTTGTAGTTTATATTATGTAGCTAGCAGACTTTGTGCATTATTTACACTATTAAGTTTTAATAATTTTTTTCCAAATTCTTTATAAGATGAGCGATCTGTGCTGATTCTAAGCACAAGATGTTTTAACTTATGTGACAACACATGATTTATGTGAAGCACATTAACGTACTGAAAAACCTTGTTTCTGACATTCAACATTTAGTTTTTTAAATGTGAGGGAAAATGTCATTTATAAATTTTGCAAACAGAATGGGACATCACTTTGAATGTTCTCTGGACGTTTTGAACACTTTACGCAAAAGATTTCGCTACACTTAAACCAGAATAAAATATTGAGAACATTCCTTGAGATCAATCCCATGCAGCCGACATATGGATGTTCGATAAGAGTTCGGAATGTGTTTATTTTATTGGTATGTTTATTGATTTATTATGGACTGATTTTTTTTCCCAAAACCATCAAATACCAGACATTCTATCCCAATATATTAAATATTCTTTAAAAACAGACAAACAAACATATTACATAAAACTTTGGTAAGGTTTCCCTTTTATTCATTTTTGTTTATAAATTGAGAAAGATATTTAAGTGAAATTATATATATAGATATATATAATATCTATATATATATATATATATATATATAGTCAGTTTATTGTATTGATTTATGTATTTTTTATTACTGAATTATTTTGATATTGATATAATTAGTTTTTATTTCCATCCAAAAACACAAATATACCGTATCTTAAATTTTTTTTTACAATAGACATGATATATTTCAGCAATGACATAAAAAGGTTTGTAAGTTTTGCCTTTATTCTTTTTGTTTATATGTGCAAATGCATCTATCCATCCATCCCTCATCCATCCATCATCTGTCTGTCTGTCTGTCTGTCCTCCATCACTATCTATCTAGCCTATCCATCCATCGCTGTCTATTCTATCTATTCATCCATGATCTATCTATCTATCTATCTATCAACACACACTATCTATCTATCTATCTTCCATCAGTCTGATTTTTTCTATCTATCTATCTATCTATCCATCCTCCATCCATCATCCATCCATCCATCCATCCATCGTCTATCTATCTATCATCCCATACATTCCATCGTCTATTCTATCTATCTATCTATCTATCTACTAATCTATCTATCTTCTATCTATCTATCTATCATCTATCTGCCATCTACTATCACCTCATCCCTCGTCTGTCTGTCTGTCTGTCTGTCCGTCATCTATCTATCTATCTATCTATCTATCATCCATCGTCTATCTTATCTATCTATCCGCCATCCCTCGTCTGTTCTGTCTGTCCGTCCGTCGTCCTCTCTATCTCTTCTATCTATCTACCTATCGATCTATCCATGCCATTCCATCCATCCATCCATCTTCTTCTATCTATCTATCTATCCATCCATCGTCTATCTATCTATCTATCTATCCATCCATCCATCCATCCATCCTCGTCGTCCGTCCCTACCGTCCGTCCGTCCTCATCTATCTATCTATCTTCCATCATCGATCTATCTATCATCCATCCATCCATCGTCTATATCTATCATCCATCCATCCATCCAACCATCAAATCATCCATCCATCCATCCATCCATACATCCATCCATCCATCCATCATCTATCTATCTATCATCCATCGATCTATCTATCTATCTATCCATCCATCGTCTATCTATCTATCATCCATACATCCATCCATCCATCATCCATCATCTATCTATCTATCTATCCATCATCTATCCATCCATCCATCAACTGATCTGTCCTGCCGTCATCAGCTATCTATCTAGCTATCTATCTTTCTGTCTGTCTGTCTTTCTGTCTATCTCTCTATCTATCTATCCATCCATCCATCGTCTATCTATCTATCTATCCATCCATCCATCATCTATCATCCGTCCATCCATCATCTATCATCTATCCATCATCTATCATCCATCCATCCATCATCTATCAATCCATCCATCTATCCATCCACCATCCATCCATCCATCATCTATCCATCTGTCCATCCATCCATCCATCATCCATCCATCGTCTGTCCTGTCGTCCTTCCTCCGTCCCGTCCCTCATCTTCTATCTATCTATCTATCGATCTATCCATCCATCTATCATCTATCTATCTATCGTATCTATCTATCGTATCTATCGTATCTATCCTATCTATCTATCTATCTATCTACTTTCTGTCTGTCTGTCTGTCTGTCTGTCCATCCGTCCATCATCTATCTATCTATCTATCCATCCATCGTCTGTCTATCTATCTATCCATCCATCATCCACTCTATCTATCTATCGATCCATCCATGCCAGGTCATCGTCTATCTATCTATCTAGCTTCCATCCATTGTCTGTCTGTCTTTCTGTCTGTCCATCCGTCCATCATCTATCTATCTATCCATCCATCTGTCTATCTATCTATCTGTCTGTTGTTCTGTCTCTCTATCTATCTATCCATCCATCCATCCATCCATGTCTGTCTGCCGCTGTCCCCATCATCTATCTATCTATCTTCATCTATCCATGACCATCGCCTAGCTATCTATCTATACTCTAGCTATCTATCTATCAATCCATCCATCGTCTGTCCGTCCGTCCGTCTATCATCTATCTATCTATCTAGCCATCCATTGTCTATCTATCTATCTATCTATCTATCTATCTCCCATCCATCCACATCGTCTGTCCGCCCCTTCCGTCTATCCATCATCTATCGATCTATCTACTAGCCATACATCGTCTATTTTCTCTCCATCCATCCTCCATCCATCCATCGTCTGTCTTTCTGTCCGTCCGTCCTCTCTCGCTATCGATCCTACTATCTATCTAGCTATCTATCTATCTATCTTCTGTCTGTCCGTCCGTCCGTCCTTCCGTCCGTCCACTGCGTTTCTTGTATTTGCCGGTTGTGTGTGTGTGTGTGTGTACGAGTTTTTTCTCCTCCCTCTCTCATTCTGTCTGCTCTCTGATAGGATGTCCGCTGATGGGGTGTATGATCGCTATTGGTGGTTGAGACGAGGCGTGGCCTTTATAAGGACGCCGCCGGCATTCAACGGGCAGCTCATTGTTGGTTCGGACGCGATTGGGTTGAGAGCTCTTGGATTCCTCCTCCGGCCGATGATCAAATGTGTATTCTCAAGTGGAGTGTGAAATATCTTGATCCTCAAGTGTAGTGTGAAATATCTTGATCACATTTATTCGTTGTCAACTTTATGTGTTAAGACCGTAGAGCAAAAGGGGTGTCCTGCCATTTTGTTTTACTTATCTTGTTTGGGTTCTGTTTTGTGCTGGGTAGTTAGGGAAGTAATCTGTATTTTTATTTCCTTATTCGATTAGGTTATTTATCTTCTTCTTTTTCCCTCCCTAGATTTGTTTTGTTTGTTATTTTGGCCTTTGGGACATCCTGGAGAGATGCTCTTTATTTCACTTACTTGTTTTAAAATAAATCTAATCCTTTAAACTGACTAACATCGTGGAAATGTTTGATTATCGACCGGAGTGATTCGTACTTGGGATTCCATTACCACAACCCAGATTTATTATGCCCTGTTAAGAGCTATATTCTTACTACCCCTAGACGTGGGGCTTAATACCATCCATCCATCCATCCATCATCTGTCTGTCTGTCCGTCATCTATCTATCTATCCATCCATCGTCTATCTATCTATCTATCCATCCATCCATCGTCTGTCCGTCCGTCCATCATCTACCTATCCATCCATCCATCCATCGTCTGTCCGTCCATCCATCGTCTATCTATCTATCTATCTATCTATCCATCCATCGTCTATTATCTATCTATTATCTTCTATCTACTATCTATCCATCCCATTCCATCCTCGTCTATCCTATCTATCTAGCTATCTATCCCTCACGCCATCGCTATCTATCTATCTATCTATCTATCTAGCTATCCATCCATCCATCCATCGTCTATCTATCTATCTATCCATCCATCAAACTATCTATCTATCTATCCATCCATCCATCCATCGTCTATCTATCTATCATCCATACATCCATCCATCCATCATCCATCCATCTCGTCTATCTATCTATCTCATCTATCACTATCATCCATCATCGTCTATCTATTCTATCTATCTATCCATCATCCATCCTCTGTCTGTCCGTCCATCATCTATCTATCTATCTATCTATCTATCTATCTCTCTATCTATCTATCTATCATCGATCTATCTATCCATCCATCGTCTATCTATCTATCTATCTATCTATCTATCTCCTATCTATCCTCCATCAACTCCATCGTCTATCTACTATCTATCTATCTATCTATCTATCTATCTTCCATCCATCATCCAGCGTCTATCTATCTATCTATCTTCCATACCACCAAACTCATCGTCTCTTCTGTCCGTCCATCATCTATCTATTCTATCTCTCTATCTATCTATCCCGCTCGCTATCTATCCTATCTATCTAATCCTATCATCTATCCTATCTATCCATCCATCCACCATTCGTCGGTCCCATCCGTCCATCCTCGATCTATCTATCTATCTATCTATCTAGCTATCGATCTATCTATCTATCTATCTATCTGTCTATCTATCATCATCTATCTATCTATCTATCTATCCATCCACTCGTCTTTCTATCTATCTATCTATCTATCTATCCTATCTATTTTTTTGTTGCAATATCACATCGATTGGAAATGAATCGGAAAACAAAACATTTGTTTTAATCCAACAATATTAATTAATAAAGTGTGCTGGTTTTATGCTCAGACCCTGTAGAGTTTGCATTGGAAATGTCAGGCAGCATGAAATTAAATGGCAACAGTAATTCATTTGGGGTGGCTTCATGCTGCATGCTGAGAGAGGTGAGGCTGTATGCATGTTAAATGGGTTTTTAAATCACTCTCTGGATGGCCAATTATTTTTTCATAGAAATAAATTTCTTGTCAGAGCTGCTAATTGAAATAGCAACTGACATCAGGGTCGTGATAGGTGCAGAAATTATAATTGCTCTCTCTTTCTTGTTTTCACAAGGTGTTGGTTCACAAAGCAAGCAAAACAAACACGGAATAAAAAAATGGTGAAGTCTGACAGGACGGTCAGATGGTGAAGCTGTTAAATATAGCGTTGAAACTCATGCCAAAAAGATCTGTCTGGCAAAAAATAAGAACAAGCAGGGAACATAAAACTTAAACTAAAAATAAAAAAGTATAAAAAAAAAACTTGAGTTGTGTGAAGCATACGGTTGGGTGCTCCACCATTTGAAGATGTCATGCAGGCTTTGTGCTCAGGAGGGGAGAGTGTCGTTTTGTAATTATGGGAGCTCTTCAGAAAGGAACGGAAAGCTGTGTCTTTTGCCCTGTAGTGTGGTGAGACGCAGCCACAGATGGATGCAGTAATGGAGTCTAATGCACTCTGCACATTAAATGTTCTGTGAGTCACAAAGCTTAATGGAGAGCACTTGCATGTTTAACCGAAGACGGGCCTCAGCTCTTTTGTAATTGACATTTGAAAGTGGGAAAAGAGCACTCCTTGTCAACACGACTTGCAAAAGTCTGAAAAAGGGCCAGCGTGCACACACTGTCATCATCTAAAAAAGGACCCTAACATGTAAATCGGAGCTTATGTTGCTAAAAGCATTAAAGATATCTTTTGATATAACAAAGTAAATTCTCATTAATTTTATATCTCTTTGTTTAATGTATATATCTTGACATATCTTTTAGAGGGTAATGACCAGGCACATGGAACCTGTACCTGTTTAACTTCTGACATTCGCAAAGTTCTACACATTTGCTGCAGTTTGGGGAAGGAGTTTACGAATGTATCTCGGAATAGGGCTGGGTATCGAGTTCGATACTTTTAGGCACCGACCGAAATGCCTCGATAACATAGAGTATCGAAAAACGTCTCGTCGTTCAGTACCAAATTTCAATACCTAAGGGGTAAATCGCATCAGCGTCAGTGAGCCAATAAGCCTACAGCACTTGCCGGTGTGTTCGACTAGAAGAGGTGCGGCGCAGATTAGAAGAGGTGCTGTGTATGCTGTTCTGTGTCAGCCGCACCACACGGATACGTTTTATACGTTTATTTACGCTTTGATTTGAACAAAAACAGCCAGCAGCCGTGTGTTGCCCAGGATCTCATGCAGTTTGCGTTCATTGGATACTCTCCAAAATGGCGCTACGGTGACGCGGAGGAGATGAATTGTTGAATTAAGTCGTTATTTTTGTTTTCTTCGCGTAAAAAAAGTATTCTCGTCGTTTCATAAAATTCAGATTGAACCACTGATGGCAGATGTACTATTTTGACGATGTCTTTCATACTTTTCTGGGCTGACCGTGTTATTTACTTGGCAGTCAATGGGACGGTCACAAGCCTCCCGGTTTTCATCCAAATATCTTAAATTGTGTTCCAAAGACTAATGAAGCTTTTACGGGTTTGGAACGACATGGGGGTAAGTGATTTAATGACAATTTTTCATTTGGGGGGAGTTAAACCCTTGAAAAGCTGGGCTTTTTTTTGCCCTAAAACTGTGCATGCATGTAATATATTTTATATGAGTCACGTTTAAGAACATGTCTCTGAAATGCAATTGTTTTCAAAACTGTCCTGGAGCAGCCCAGCACTCACTGTCTCCCTCATCTAACACACCCGATTCAATTCGTCAGCTCATTAGTAGAGACTTTAATACCTGAAGTGAGTCAGAAAAGGTAAAAAGATTTGAAAAGTCAGATTTGAAGTTCACTAAATTAGAAGTTTTTTTTTTTTAAAGTCTAATAAATGTTAAAATGTATAGCTCTCAATTATACTGTAATGTTTAATGGCTATAGTCAATGGTTAAATATTATAAAAAAAAACAACAATTTCCTAAAGACTCAGTAGTATTGATACTGGCCTTCAGTCATAAAAATGATGCCATTAAACAAATATTAAAAATATAATGTCTTTGTTGTTTTTACATTAATTTGAAGATTGAATGTAAATTATTGCAATATAAAAGTATGTTTAAAAACTTTAATTTAGGTGGGATTAATCGCAATTAATTTCGGAAAAGATGTGCGATTTAATTAGTTACTTTTATTAATCAATTGACAGCACTATCTTAAACACTTTTTTTTTTGTATTTATTTTTTAATCAAACCAGGATTATTTGATGATTTGAAAGTTAAGAACAGCAATTAATAAAAAAAGAGGAATCTTTTATAACATTATAAATGTTTTACTGTCACTTTTGATTATTTGAAGGTGCCCTTGCTGTATAAAAGTATTAATATCTTAAATATATTTATTTACATTTTTTGTCATGATTAAGATATGTACATTTATTTTAGTTTGAACTGATTCTCAGAAACAAATTGAATTTGCAAACTTTTAACATTGTTTTGCCACTGTAATGACTATTAAAAACCATCTCTGTCTGAATGTTCTCATTTTCACTTGGTGGGATCGTAAAATTACTCGTGTTCTGTAGGACATGCTGTTTTGGAAACTTAATGGCCACATAAAACATGAATGAATCATTATGATATTCACAATGTTGATTATTTTGTATTGGAAAATATTAGATACGTCACCCAGTACCAGAGGAGTGATCGGAGTTCAACTTAACACATTTTACCATATAAAAAACTTATGCATAAATCAGCGCAGACAACCATTACTTCTATTACTAGTGCCACTATGTGAAAAATGGAGGCATTGGTAGCAGCGATGGTTGTCCTCCTAGCCCAGATGGGAAACTCTTTCTTCAGGCTTGAAGTCTTCTCAACTTACAGTAAAACGTGTCTTGCAGAAGTTCAGTAACAGCAGTCCTTGTTTCAAGGATGTTTTTCTTTGATGTCTGTGATTGTTTTAGGGCAAGAGAGCCTGGGCAATTTGAAGACTTCAAAGCAAAGTCATTTT
Source organism: Sinocyclocheilus anophthalmus (assembly GCA_018155175.1). Taxonomy (NCBI): domain Eukaryota; kingdom Metazoa; phylum Chordata; class Actinopteri; order Cypriniformes; family Cyprinidae; genus Sinocyclocheilus; species Sinocyclocheilus anophthalmus. The sequence goes on along the minus strand of JADLZN010010638.1, from coordinate 52,913 downwards.
CAGCAGTATTGATTCTGCAGTGATGTGAGCAAGAGAAAGATCGCGTGTGTTAGAGAGTTCTTGAGGTGGGGGGTGGGAGTATTTGGGTCTGTGTGTGCTTGACTGGATGAAGAAGGGAAGTGAGGTGGACATTTTGGTCTGGTATTTCTGGTCAAGGCTTTAGCACTTAATAAAATCAGTTTTTGACGTAATGCCTTCCTGACCTCCGCTCAAGCTTATATTGATTACAGACCCTCTAAAACATACACACACACACACTTACAGAGAGAGAGAGTTCACAACATCCAAGTCCACCGTTCAGGCTGGACAGTAGCAAGTGAGTTCATGTGCAAACTTGTGATTGTTGCAATGTTGCATCAGGAATGAAAATCGATGGCCACTGCCCATGGCAGTTGCTGCTCTAATGAACAGTGAAATAACTGTGATGTGTGTGAGGGTGTGTATGTGTGAGTGCAGAACTGAATTCACTTTTAAAAAGCCCTGTTAATACTGTCAGCATGATGGGATTCAGGCTCAGGGCTTTCTGTAATACTACACGCACACATTCTCTTCCTTCCCTTTTTTCCCCCCAGATTTGCATTGCCGATTGCAAATGGAAATAAAACTGACCTCAATTCTGAAACTGTCTCACGCTCTCGTATAATTGTGGCTTGACCTCTAACCTCTGAAAGCAAAAGTGCAGGGATTTTCTCAGGTATTTTCAGGACCGTTTAGGAGGCTTAGCCTTATTGTTTTAGATTTCGTTGTCAATGTCCAAGATGAACCTGTCAGCTTAACCTAATGTTGCACATCTTAAATAGGGGTATCAGGAAATTAAAACTGTGCGAACTGACTTTTTACTTGCACTTTTTGGAATGGGGGGGGATGTCTGAATTTTGTCAGATTTGGATTTGATGAGCTCTCATTTATCAGCAATGATTCTGTCTTCCTCTTCCACACTGTGTTTTCTGAATGGATCTAAACTCTTTTCAAGCAAGTCTCTTTTGCTTACCTGTTCAGGCTGCAAATATTAGATGTCGTGAAATATTAATACAATTTAAAACAACAATTTATTCCTATAATGGCAACGTTGATTATTTGTCACATGATCCTTCAGAAATCATTCTAATATACTGATTCTAGCTGCTTAACACTTTGTGTGAAACCGTGGGATCCATTTTAACAGGTACTTTTTGATTAAAAAAGTTCAAGATACAAGTATTTTATTTTTAAATAGAAATATTTTGTGTAATGTTTAACATGTTTTTAACTGTTTTTAATTCTCTTCTTTCTTTTGATGGTAGTGTATCATGGTTTGCCACAAAATATAATTATCTTTTTATGTTTATATCATTACCTATGAATTTTAAGATGTTTGCCAATCATTTATGGTCGAATAGGGCCGCAATACTTGTGATTACCCGAGTATAGAAACGGTTACACATTACATTAATTTAAAGCTGATTTTGATTGATATATTCTTTATACAGTGGGGTCTAAAGGAATTTTTTATTCTTTTGAACCTTGAGATAAAATAAGTTTTAGGATTTTGAAAAGTAAAATGTAAAAGTGGAACGAACTAAATACCTCGCACTACCACCTAATCTAAGAGAAGTTCCTGAAACCTATCTATGTATCTCTATTTTCATTGATCTTATGGGACTAGTAATGATTATTTGTAACGTGTAAGCTTATCACGAGGTGGTCCCTCAGCACTTTGCGAATCCCTAGTGCTGTATTCAGTTGAATCGGGGGCGGCAGCACAAACTACCTGTGCTGGCACATACGGAGTGTTCAAATTCTAATAGAATTCCAAGTGTCTTTCTTTTGAACCTTCACTGGCAGCTCTGCCCTTTGCTGGGCAGCTTAGTTTGACATTTCTTTGGCCTATTGGTGTTCACTGGGTGCACTTTGCTTCGTATCCAGGAGAAACCTGATCCTGAATGCAACCTGAGAAAACGACTCGGACCTCTCATGCAAACTGCCAGTGCTCATCTCTGTTGTTTTGACCAAATCCACAGCGCTTGTTTGGATAGCTGCTTGTATTCCAGGGATGTCGCGGTTGTGACGGATGGCTCTCGTCTTTCTTTATTCTCGGGTTACTGAGATGAGAGGATGTAGCTCTTCGGTTCTGTGTATTTGTAGACGTGGGCAGTTGCAGACATGCAGTTGGTTTTCGGCTAAGATAAAATAAAATGTAAACCATTTTGAAGAGAAGGGAAAATAAGATCTCTTCAGATCTGAGAGAAAACAGAGCATCAATCAAAACATTTAGAATCAAATGTGGTTTTTAGTGGTTTGGTGAGTGGGAACGTACACATGCAAAGAGAAAACATGTCAAAATAAGCACAGAGCAATGATATATTCATTGCCTCTCGACAGCATCCCATTCCATTTCGTGGAAACTAATTTTCCCAGAAGTTAGTTCGGCCTAGCCACCTGCTGGCTGCCCGTTGACTGTGCTGCTGCTTTGCTGTAAATTTCCCCAGATACGTCCATGTTTACGTCTATTTTTCCTGCCGTTTTTGTTTTTTTTACTAAATGCTAGTTTTTCAGTTGTTCATTGACATCTGAGTCCGAGTTACCAGCACAAGACTCTGGGGAAACTTGTGTGCCTTAGCAGAAATGCTTATTAGGTGCTTGGTTACATGCGCACGGTGGGAATATTTGCAGTAATGGCCCCTCTGAACATTTTCATAATGGGCCGTTCAGCGCTCCACAAATACAGATTTCAGAAAGCATGTGCTGTTTTTGAAGGTGGTTGTTTGCCAAGCGGAGGGCTTTCTTCCTCTCTTTGAAAGACAAGTAGGTTAATGTCGACCACCAATGGGCTTATCAGAGTTACGCCTTCCAGTAATACCCCTAAGCCTGGGATACAAATGGATTTTCTTCTCCCCTTCTCCGTAAAGGACCTCTCCCAATGTTTGGCGCTCATTTCATAACAGTCTGTCATTCCCTCTGTGCACTCTGCTTTGTAATCAGCCTGAGAATTTTTTATTTGTTGCCTGTTCGCTCGTCTTTTCTATAGTTATGCGGAGCCTTTTGCAAAGTGAGCTGTTTTACACAGAAGCCCCTTCAAGGGCCTGCAATGAATTCTGGGATAAATGCAGTTGAATTGAGCTTTAATTAACAGCCCATAATTATAAAACACTCAGAGTTGAGCAGCATTAATGGGTGAAATTTAGACTTGGTTTAAATTGAAACGCGGCTGCACTTTCCTCACGTTAGCGCGTAACTTTATCTGCGCTTCTGTGTGCGATTGCAGATCAAATGGTGGTATGAGAAAATTGATTTTGATGGTGGTGTAGCTGTCCTGCACTTTAACAGATGCAATTGAATGGATCTCTTCTTCATGGCTGTTCTCTCATTCTTCTTCATCTGTATGCTAATGCCTGACGAATGGCGTTTGTAGGAAATGAGTTTCAATTGACTTGACAGGAGTTATATTATTGTTCTCATTGCACAACCGCATAAGCCAACCCCACTTTTCAGCTTAGCACACTGAAGTTTAATTCTGTTATGCCCAGATAGCATTTCAAAAGCCTTCATGCGATTTTCTGACTAATAATTCTTTGTAATCAAATCCAGGAAGTACTGCATGAAAGCAGGTTGGAAGGCATATAAGCACATGATGACAGGGTCTCAGTGGGCTCTTTACTCTAGGCAACAACAGAGGTGGTGTTTGATGAAGTTGGTGGAATTATGATATTTGATTATTGTTAGCTTCTAAAATGAACCTTGAAGTTTTTTCCCCCTGTCTGCTTAACTGCAAATATGTATGGGTTATTCTTGAATTAATGGAACTTTTCTGTCTCCTAGGATAATTTTAAAGAGAACATGCTATAAAACTGCTGTAGTTTTGAAGTATAAATTTTTTGATTATTTAATTACTTTTACCCCCTTTTTTTTTTTTTTTTTTTTTTTAAGAAGGTTACATTACAGAATGTTTTGTTTTTTTTTTGTACTTGTTCCCTTCCATTATTTAATAATAATATTTAATACATATTTAGAATTGTTTATAACTAAATATTTCTGTCCACAAAACTGTGATCATTATCATCAAGCTAAACATTTTACAAAATTTCCAAACTACTTTCCAACCTATATTTAAAGAAATCCGAAATCAAATGTCATTAAATAAGAGTTTATTTGGTGATCTGAGAGTATATTTTTCAAATAGCTCAGTATTTCAGAATTTTCATTCAGAAGTGATCCATTTCTTTTCTTCTGCGTTTTCACATAATAATAATTGAAAGTTGGTAAATGCCGTGATCAAATCCTCATTCTAGGATGAATGTTTTAAAGGGGTCATATGATGCAATTTAAATTTTTCCTTTCTCTTTGGAGTGTTACAAGCTCTTGGTGCATAAAGAAGATCTGTAAAGTTGCAAAGACTAAAGTCTCAAATCCAAAGAGATATTCTTTATAAAAGTTAAGAGTCAGCCACACCTACCTAAAACGGCTCGTTCTAACACGCCCCCACATATCTACCTCACTATGTGGGAAGATTTGCATAACGCCGCCCAAATTTTCACGCAAAGAAAGAAGGCATAACTTTTATTCTCGCATTGTTGCCGCTTTCTGCCATGTCCTGAAGACGCTGTGTGCTTCGTTGTGAAAGTGAAACTACTTTGTTTGGTCTTCCAAAAGAGGACGATATCCGCTTCGTCATGCCTGGAGCTGTCCGTGCTGGTCGCTGAGGAAATACATCACTTTCGCGCTGTGGATCGGCTTTCATCGTGGACGAAGCNTTGTTTTTACAACACTTTTCCAGAACACTTCAACCCAAATATCAGATGTGTGCAGCACATTTTATGGAGGACTGTTTCCTGATCCTGGGAGAGTAGACTACAATGCCGGCTGTTCTGACTCACAGACTGTAAGTACGTTTTTATTTTAAGAATTTAACACTGATGATTCAAACGCGAGTTTTAAACAGTGTAGAGTAGCGCTTGTCGTTTGTAATTTCTCCGATCACAAATGAAGACATGGTTTTATGTTTACACCGCGCGATGCAACGCAACGCAACGCGTAAAAAGACAGTAAATATATGAAACTTATTATTCCCCTCTTGATGCCACGTTTTTGAATCATCGCTCCGACCTGACGGGGCATCATCACAGTAGGGTAAGGGGCGTAACATTTCCGTCACCAGGTTGAGGTATTCAGCTAATCACAACACACTGGATAGCTGACCAATCACAGCACACCTCACTTTTCAGCCCGATGAGCTTGTATAAATCGACGCGTTTCAGAAAGGCGGGGCGTAGTGGAGAAACAATAATGTACAGTATATGTGTTAAATAATGTGTTTTTTGAACCTTAAAACCGCATAAACACATTTCATTACAACCAAAACTGTTCTTTTTAGCAGCATCACACAAGTTAATCACTAACACCAACCTAAAAAATAACCCATAGCAGGTCTATACAGGTGGAGCTGGGGAAGGTTGAGGGTTTCAGAGGAACTCTGAAAGCAAGCTGTGAAACGCTCTAATAGTGGATGCTAACCATCCATTTACACGTAAAGCAGCAAGCTTATTGGCTGCGAATGCAACATGAACCAATCAGCTTGTGCCAAGTAGTTTAAAAGCTTTGGATATCATCAGTTTGCAGTAGTGACCCTCAGCCTGCGGCATCTAGATTTGGCATTATTGTTTCATGTTTTAATTTTAGTTTTAGTAATTTTATTATGTACTTTTGTCTTTTTTTTTTTTATATATATCAATCTATTCGCTTTAATTCAATTTTATTTAATTAAATTTTAGTAATTTTAGTACTTCAATCAATTTGTTTATTTCAGTTGTTGCACAGTCACATTTCTGAATTTAGTTTAATTGTGTCTCTATCATTTATCTTTACTTTAATAACTAATTGTTGTTTTTTTTATAGTCTTTAGCTTTAATTTATTATTTATTTCATTTTTAGTAATTTTAGTACTAAAAAATCATAACTATTTTTATTTCATAAGTTGCCACGTTCTTTCATAAATATTTATGTTTAGGGTTTTTTTTTCAGCTTTAATTCAATTACAAAAACTGTTTTTAATTATTTATAATTAACAATGTAGGCCATAGATATATACGATCGGTAGAAGCCAGAGTGGCGTGAAGCCTCCTGACCTGCAGGATCTGTTTTGGATTTAAACCAGAAAGCTCAGTGACGATCGGGATCCATTGACGGCCGAGTCCCCATCCTCCGCTAGGGGGGGAAGTTCAATCTGAAAAGGTCGGAGAGTGAACACTAGAGAAACATTTCAACAAAAACAAACAATGCACTTAGGGACCTTCCAGCCCACACAGGGTAAAATAACCAAATCACTGTATAACTCAATAGTCGGTTCTTGTGAACCTTCCGGTCATGGGGGTAATAAAGACGCTCCCACAGGCAGCTGCCCAGGGGGCGGGATGGCACCAGTCCAGTTTTGGCAAAAACACCTCACCTGCTCTTCAAAACGCACACATCGGGACGCTTCAGCTGGGGCAAGAAACGATGAAGCAGAAAGAAATAAACCATTTTACACGAATCTTTCATGGTACAGCTACATAACGTAGGAGTGCTCTTACCTGGACAGACAGTCCTCCGAGGGTCAGTTATACTAATGATATTTGGAGATGACACATAGCTGCATGTGGTGTAAGACCCTGCAGTTTTGTTCCACCGATAACCATTTTGTGACTCCCATATCTTGCTGCAACTACAAAACACAACAAACACGACAGAATAATTATTGCCTTGCATTTAAACATTTTACATGAAAGTGACTTGCACTGTAAAACCCACACGACGCACCATATTTCCTTAATTATTCTGTCACTACTACCTTTCAATTTGGGGCGGTAAGAAGTCTTTTTTAAACATAATTTTATTATCATAATTAAATATACTACAGTATTTGTCTTAAATTATAAGGTTACAGTAAAGACATTCTGTTACAAGGCCTTTCAATACATGCGTTCTTTGAACTTCACAAAGAATCCTGCAAATAAATGCATCACCGTTTCCATAAAATATTAAGCAGCACAACTGGTTTTCAACATTGATAATAATCAGAAATGTTTCTTTAGCAGCAAATCAGCATATTACAATGATTTCTGAAGATCATGTGACACTGCAGACTGGAGTTAATGCTGAAAATTGCATTTTTAGCATATATTCACATAGAAAAATGTTAATTTTATTATTATGATAATTTTAAATTGAAATAATATTTCACAATATTACTCTTTTGTACTGTATTTTTGATCAAGTAAATGCAGCCTTGAGTGAGCAGCAGACAAAAACAACAAAGATAGCATCTTACTGACCCCTTTTAAAGGGGAGTAGTTCTTGTTTTATATCATACTAGTTAATTAAGTAACTGTATATGATGATCTAATGATCGACACCTCAACATGAACAGGATTTTGCAGTACTGAGCCACCAAACCATGATCTGTTCCCAACACCTCCGGAACACCAAGAAATATAGCTTCTTCTCTGCTCCATTGGTTATTCTCACCCATCTGTCCAGAAGGACAAACCATACCTGTCAGAGTTAACTGTTGGATTGCCGAATGGCAGACTGAGGCTTTTGCCGAAAGTCACACTGGAAGCAGAGCTGCCAGCAGGCTTCCGGTCACTGTCTTTGAGGACCTGAGTCGTCTGAGGTTGCGACCGTTGGTGTTCGTTGTTTGGCCGACTCGCTGATGGTCGGAAACCGGTCGTACAGTCTCTCGTGTCTTCTTAAAGGACGTCTCCGCTGGCTCTGCAGAATGCTGGAGCGAGATCCTTTCAGTTCCTTACTTGGAGCTCTCCTTTGTCAAAACGGCGGCGCTGAACCTGCAGCACCTCCGCCTCCTACCCATAGGCCCTTTGCCTTTTACCCTGCAGCGCACCACAACAAATGAACACAGTCCCATTTTATAATATTATGCACACACACACCATTTATATAAATACCAAATGTTTTGACTGGGTTCATCTGCTTGTGTGTGTGATTTATATATATATATATATACATATAAATATATATATATATATACATATATACACACAGTACATAATATCCTTCTATATATATATATATATATTAATATACAACCAGATATATATATGATCGATTACACACCACAAACCCAAATTACAGTTTTTAAGACTTTTACATTTAGGGAATTTATTATGAATATATAGTATTTTAAAATTGGTCAATTAGGAAAAAATCAAAAAAATTACCAAATATATTTCAATGCTTAATTCCCAAATGTTCAATGAAATTTTCACTGTATTTTAGTATAGTATATATATATCGGAAGATCTATATATGTATGCAGGCCATTATCTTGAACAACTAGACAATACCACAACCAGCAAAACAACAATCAATTAGCTACATTTTGAAATATAAATTATATATAAATAAAGAAAATAATAGTAACTAATAAGTTTATTAAAAAATATTGGCTATTAGGGTCTATTACTATACCCGAACTAAAATAGATTAGTGTATAAATATTCCTCAAACGTATTACAATTTACTTTATAATACTACATATTTTGTAGAAATAAATGCGCCGAGTATATAATACTAATGTAAAGAATAAAAGCAATTAATATATCTTAGTTAAAAAAAAAATTAAATTGAATAACAATTTCACTGTGTTATATATCCCAAATTATATAGTATTATAAGGTAGTATAATCTAGATATATATATTTTAATAAAATACAAAAGGTATTGCTATAAATATGCTGAATTTTTTATTATTACCATAGATTATTAATTGTCTTATTAATAGCTTTCAAAAAAACTGCATTTCCATTGTTATTGCCTCAACAATTTTTGCACAGAATGACAATGTGGAATAATGAAATGAAGGTCGGTTTACCAGATGTAGGTCTTTGCAGACTTCACATAGATACTCCGGCACAACACACACGCCTCCAAGCAGGCCCGATGGGACGTTGCCCGCACATCAGAAGCGAAATTCCTGCTGAGCTCTGCAGGCCGTCGATGATCGTTGCCAGTCCCTCACATCAATACTCGCATAAAAGTCTTCAATCTTCATCTTCAGACTCACATTGTGGTTCTCCACATTCCTGTAGGTCTACTGAAAATGAATAAGACTATCAGTTATGCTACCCAGGAACAGACATTTTTAGTAGTTCGAAACGAAACGAATTAAACAACCACTATTACTATTACTGTTTACTTACTGCTTAAAATGGTTAAAAGTAATGCGAATGTAGAGACCATATAAGCACAGACACGTGATAAGCCCATCTATTAATAGTGTGTAGAAGCAGCTCCACTGAATTGGTCGCAGCTATAAAAGATTGTATTAAGACCGCATGCACAAAAAAAGAAGTTTTTGCCAGTCATGCTTACACAAACTGTCACCCATACAACCATCTCATCTAAAATGTGCGAACATGGCTCAAGTTGCATCCAATCATGGACTGCTGATTCACAATCCGCGTCTCCCATTCTGAGTCAACGATGAAGTGACCGATCTCTAGATGATGTGTCAGCATTCCACAACCTTGGTAAAGGTCCGAACTTAAAGAAAAACCAGACCTATTGTTATCATTTAATATCCTCTTCTTAGAAAATATATACTGTAGACAAGGGGTTTCAAACTGGGGGGTCCGTGGAAAATAGAAAAACAGTGTGGCAACTCAAAAATGACTATATAGATACAATCAATTTAAATAAATAAATATTACATCTAGCAGTACAGTGCTGTTTCTATCAATAAGATACAATTTAGTTAGTTGACTACAATTAGTTTTATATATTCTGATTTTACTTTAATTTTTGTTAAAGATTTAGTCATTTTTAAAAGAAAATGTGTGCCCTTTTTGTCAGTCAATACAATTTTTTTTTTATGTCGATATAGTTTGTTTTTATTTAATTTGAATTCTTTTAAACCTTCAGTTTTAAAAAACAATAATTGAAAAATGACAAAATGTTTTCTTGGGAAAACTACTGCCTTAAAATACGCTTTCTGATATTTGATTTAATTTCCGTTACTTTATTTAGGCTCAGGTCACATTTTTATAGGGTTTTTAGAAAAAGTTTGAGTTAACTATAACAATAAATAAGTAATACATCTAACAGTACAGTGCTTCAGTGAACAGAGAAAATAATTCTATGTACTCTAAGTAAACTATACACATTAAATACTCACATAATTAAAATATTACTTTTTAAAGTTTAAATTGGGTTTTCATACATTAAAATATACTGTATAGCTGCCTTTTAAAATGTGAGGATGGGGGTCTCTCGCATGAGGATGATTTGGGGGTTCGCAGCATCTAATAAATTGAAACCCGCAGGTCAATGCCAAACTGAATTTGCAACCAAATTTATTTCTGTAAAGTATTTGTGAATGAAACAGGATATTCAACAAGATTTTCTCCACTTAAGCGAATGTATCAATAATTTGCATAATTAGAAGTCAGCTATAAATAATACAGTCTAATAGTCTGGTTCTACCTGAATGCTTCTCTTGTTTTTCCACCAAAATGACTACATGTAGTGAACCGCTCCCAGCTCAACATCTGGTTCTTGTCAGAATCTGGATCAAGTTCAAGCTAAAAGACCAGGACTGAACATGAAACTATGGAGTTAGTCACAGTTCTGTCCTCAGCGAGAGACCAGAGCATCTCCTGGAAGACTGTACGTGTGTTTACACCACATGCACAACAGTTGCAACACTGCTCTTCATGATTCCCGAGCAAACCGGCGGGTGAAGTCAAGTAGAGACAGAGAGAGCATTCATTCTGCTGGAGCCAAGTTTGACAAAGACGTCAGACCAGTTGGGAAAAACCAAGAAAAAGAGGTTTGTCATTGCTGAGCACATACCTCCTTCTGTTTAGCTATACTTCAGAAAAACTATTGTAAACAACATGCTCTAACCTTTTGTATAATTATTATATATGACCCCCTTTTTATGAATTAAAAATTCATGTCACACTGCACAAACATTTAAGTTAAGTCAATAAATAGTATTAAATTACATTAAGAAACGCAAGTTCATTATTAAATTTTTTAACAATGTATAATATATAAACGGTGTATATGTAATATATATATACATAAATATTTAAAATGGTCCAATGTAAAATAAAAGTTTAATACGGTCACTCCGACCCCCCACATTAAATTGAACATGACTTGAAGGTCACGATCGCCAACGAAAGAAATGGTGTACTAATTAAAATCATGCGCGGAGGACTTTTTAACATGATATTGATGTACCATTTTCGTGGTAATGCAGTGTTTGATTTTAAAACGGGTTTCAAAGGATGAATTTTGAGATATAAAGTTTTAAATTTATATATAATTTCTGATGATTTCCAAAGTGTGATAGAGAAAAAGGCAACAAAAAAAACATTTTTTGACAAAGGTCAGAACTCCTGATATGATGTAGACTTTTGAGGTGCACTCTTGTCATAAATTAATCTATTACTTTTCAAACACAAACATTGGTACAATATTTAAAGGAGTCTTAACCTTTCCAAATATATAAAACGGAATAAATTGTCATGAATAAAAAAAGATAATGGAGATTGTAATTGTAAATAAGTGGATAAACTTGGCGTCCCACAGGATGGGACGTGGACAGTTTAAACGGGTTACAATCAACAAAAGCGCACACACCACCCCAACCGGTACATAGCTATATATTTATAATATAAAAAGAAGAGATATATATATTAGTAATATATATATATATAATTACTTTAAGTTTGGTCATTTAGGAAAGCAGGACACTTAAAAAATTATCCACGCGACTCACAAAAATGAGAAGAATATCGGCAAAGGAAACGCACCATGGGGCATAATATGTAAGTGCATGTGTGGTTTTAATAATAAATACAAAGAAAAACAGTAGATAGAAAAAATAGGAAAAAGAATTACAAATATCACATATTACTGATCTTTTTCAATTAATACATCGTTGAGAAAGAAACACAAGAGACTATTTATATGTAGTAGAAAGAATATACTACACCCATAACATATACCATCTATATATGTGTATGTGTGTTTGTGTATCCCCTGTAACCCACTGTATATCTATCTATCTATATATAATATATAATTATAAACATTACGCTAAATTAATCATACGTGTGTGTTTTGGCTCGTGTTATTTTTTTTTAGTAATGACTGATACGATGTATTTTATTTGTTTAGTTATCGTTTATTACAGTGTAGTATGTTGTCATGTTTAGGAGTTTTCTTATTATTCTATAAGGCTTTTTTATTAAGTTTATTTTATTGAAATTTGAGTTATTTCAGTACTTTCACATCCAAAATGAAATGAAAAATATAATATATATATTGACTGATGTTTGTTTCTGAACATACACATGTAGTTTTTTTTGGTGTTTGGCTTAGTGTTATTTTAGAATCATTATTATATTTATTATTATTATTGTTTTCAGCTTTATTTTTTTTGTTTTCATTTAAATGTTTAATTTTGAAATGTTGTGTGCATTTGTCATTTTTATTTAATTTTTTTTTTTTTTTGTGTGTGTGTGTGTATATATATATAGTATTTATAGAGTTTCAGCTTTTAGTTTGAATTACTTTTTTGGATAAAAGCGTCTGCTAAATGACCTAATGTAATGTAAATGTATCAAAATTTCAAACTTGGAGAAAATTTTTGTTATTTCGTAACACTTGCCTAAGTTTATTGTTAAACATTAGTTTAAGATAAATAACTGAACATAACATGAGCAATACATTGGTTAGCTGTATTTACTAATCTACGCTCACTTATTTATACAATACATATTGCTCATTGTTTAGTTCACCAGTGCCTTAACTAATGGTAACAAGATTTACTATGTGTTGGATGTTATACATGCCGTTCAGGTTAGTTCATGGTTAACTTGTTTAACTAATGCACCTTATTGTAAAGTGTTACCAGTTATTTTTGTGGAAAACCCAACTTTGCTTAAATGATTATATCTCATGCATTACTTCACATCTGCTCTCTGTCAGCCTGCCATAACCGAAACTCGAGAAAAACACCGAGCAGACCGAGTTTAAAGGCAGAAGAGCTAACGTTACAGTGACTGAACATAGAGACACATGCGCTATATAATGCGAGTTAAGTGACTGACTGTGCGCGTGAAGATTCAACAGAACGCAGCAGCAAAATATTCATTTAGCTCATATTCAGTAAACACAGAGTAAACAAACCTGCGTCCCGCGGCTCCGTTACAGTGTGTCAGTCACTCACAACGCGACTGAAAGTAAAAGAATAAAGCGCTGCTGTTGATGTAGGTCAGAGCCAGCTACAGAACACGCCTCGTCGTGACCATAAACACCCGTCCAACTCTTTCTGAACGATGCAACCCCCGCAACTGGAGCTCCGGTGCAGAAAAGATGAACCTACTAGACTCATGAATATGAATTATGTAACCTTGCCTAGGAACCTTTTTGAAGCGTTCAGTCAGATTACCTAATTAATATTCCTCGCTTTTTGGCCAATCAGGTAAGACTACAAGCCAAACGTCACCTTGCGTAATTAATATTCATAAGCAAAGCCGTCAACATACTAGAATTCGTAAAATAAGCTCCCAGAGCTGTAAAACATCTGGATTAAAGTGCAAAGTCTCTCCGCAGTAACTCACGAACACCTAGACTGATTTGTAACTGGACTAATCGACAGTAATGAACATGCATTTTATTTCTTGTATGCTCTTGACTACACGTGCATATGCATTCAGACGCTAATAAATACATTTTAAAGCTAAAACGCCACCTAGTGTCTATTTCTGACTGATCACTGACCTAGATATTTCTAAATACTGTAATGCTACAATCAGATCTGCCATAGCACATTTTAGTAAGTAAAAAAATAATAATAATTTACTTTTATTCAAGTCTTCAAACATAAGGTTTCATTGGAAGTAAAATCAAAACTACTCTTATTAATGACTGACGAAAGAAAGCTTTTAGTGGACAATGAATTAAACCTTGAAAACTCAAGTGTCATCGAAAAGGTCATTCATTCAGTAACTGAAGAACACTGAACTGAACGGATTCATTCACGTTTTATTGTAGTTCTGCAACATCAAAACGATAATATGGTCATTATTTCAAAAATGGAAAGTTACACTTTTTTACACACAGTATAAGCACATCAAAACACACATTCTTAAAACATAAAACCAACATAAAATGCATTTCAGTCCCCAAAATCTGCTAAATGCAGAGGTATGAATGTTTCTTAAAAAATAAACTGTGGATATCTGATCTGAGATCAGGGAATATCAGCCTTTCTGGAAGCCGTCATCTGTTTAAACTCCAAAGATCAGAATGAACTGCCAACGAGGACACAAAGACAGAAGCAGTCTTATCTCAATGTTTAAATCTGACTGGTTCGATCTGAGCGACCAGAGATACGAACCGTAATCGGGGGAACACTGAATGCAGTGAACGTCTCGGCACAATAAGGATTCAGTCTGTTCTCTGGTCTGTGGTTTTATATCGTCCATATGCTCTGATTGAACCGCTACATTCATGATGATGAGGATGAGGATGTTGAACTCATGTCCTCTTCGTTGGCGCCGCAGGTGTCCACCAGACAGATGAGGCAGCTGGTGACGGGAAAGGCGCAGACTTTACTGGAAACCACCCATTTGTCAGTCTCTGTGTAATACTCCATGATGTGCCCCAGACGGCCGACCCCCTGAAAGCCAGCCAGAACGTAGATGACGGAGCCCACGGCCGCACACTTCACCGTCACGCCGCGCCACGGCATCGGAGACGCCATCTTCCACTCGTTACTGCCGATCTCGTAGTACTCCACCGAGTCCAGCCCGCCTGAGAGAAACATCACCATAACAGTCATAAACACCACCCCGCATGACCTTTTGCCCTTTTCCTGACTTCAAAGAAGTATAATCGATATATTATATATTTTATCTATTTATAATGTCAATGAGGAATAAATGCACAGGGACACGGTGGGAACTTTTATCCAAACGAAAATGTAGTAAACTTATTACAAAAAAAGGTTTTTGGGTGTTTTTAACTGTGTTTTAGTGTCAAAAGATATCCTGCCTTCTCAATGACAGTATTAAAAAGGATAATGTATAAAAAATTATAATATATAAAAAAAGGTATTTATTAAATTTTTATAACATAATCTATTATTTTATTAGATATATATATATAATTAATAATGTATGAGTTTTATCTTATTAAAGATTATATTTAAAATAATTGATTATTTGTTGTTGTTTGTGTATATATACGTATAAATTATTATATATATTCTAGAAATATTTTAATACCGTAAAAAAAGTCAAATAAATATTTAACTTTATTTTTTGTATAAAGGGAATCTAAAGAATATGAGAAAGGCAAATTAGATACAAATAAATCAAAACGCTTTTGGCAAAAAAGTTAAAAAAAAAAAAAAGTATAGAGTTCTAAATAAAAATATGTGTTAATATCTTGTCTATAGTATGTTACTCAATGTTTCTGTCACCAAAAAAAAAAACTGCAATTTAGTTTTTCTACCCAGAAAATATATATCACAAGCTGTTTTTTAAAATTTTTCTATAAATTATTTCCCCCCCCTTCATTAATTTTTTTTGCATTTCACCTATAGCTTGTTTTTACTAATCTAGTCGTTCAAATAAAATAAAAAAGACATTACACAGGCTTATTTTATGAATTATCTATGAATATTCTTGGGAGGAATTGTCTAGGAAAAAACCGCGAGGAAATTGCGTGTTATGAGCATTCTGAAGTAAAGCACAGTTTTTGTGTCCCATGTAGTCATTCTGAATAAAAAGCATCTGCTAAAATGAATAAATGTCAAATGTAAATCAAATGTAACATGATGATGTCATTGCAATATTTGCATACTGAATTCTGATCTATTGTCATCTATAACTGGCTTTACACTGAAGACATGACAACAGCAGCACTGCTATTTCCTTTAAGAAATTTAGTTTTTTTTTCATAATATGAAAAAAAAAGAACACAGACGCGGACCGCTACCGTACGCGCTCAAAGGGGCGCAGCGAGATGTCCAACCGAACTGTACCTCCTGAAACGCAGAACAAGGATCATTATGCAGACTTAGATTACATAAAGTGAAACACGTACTATATGTATTCAAGATTTTTGAATTTGGGATTTTATTTATTATTTAATTGTTTTTTTTTATGTGTCTTAAAAAAAAATTAATAACGAAACCCTAAATTAAATACTGCAAGTCTGGATAAATAAAGGTATAAAATAAAACATTATTTTTTTCCCCATGGCTGTGCAATCCTCAGTCTCTTTGGTGGTGATTGTAGGACAGGATTTTATAAATATAACATAAAATTTTATAGATATTTAGAATACATAAAGGGAAACCATCTATGTTTGATAACTACTTAAATAGTTTTTTATTATTGATTTCATTTGTTATTGCAAAACAATATTATTTTAATATAAATTATTTCCAGTGTTTCAGTGGACTCACGGTCACCGTGTTTGTTAATATTCAGAAATACGTTTTTTTTAGTTTATAATTTAATTCTTTATATAAAATATTTTTTTAGGTTTGGATACAATAAAGTGGAAAAATATTAATCTAATATATAATCTTATCCATAATATAATAATATATATATCCATTATAATATATTATTATAAATAGAGCAGGGGAGAGAGCGACAGGGGAGAGACGAGAGATTTATTGTACATTTACATATATCCATATTTATTTTTAACCAGCTTTTACATTTTTTGACTTTATTGTATAATGTTTTTATTTAGTTATGATTTAAATTTTTATTTGAAAAGAAACATTTGTGAAATGATTATAAATCAAATAGTTGCTGATTGATCGCCATTCTAATGACATGATAAAGCAATGTCAATGGTGCAATTTTATTTATTTATAGCACACACATCCATACATAAAACAAAACAACACATGTTGCCCATAAACACAAAATAGATATAAAGATAAGAAACACCCCTAAAACAACACACACCATTAATATCAGCAGAAGTTCGTTGGATTGGACATGAATACAGTTCTGGCCGCGTGCGAAAAAACCCCTTCGGTTATGTTAAAGGTAGTAGCCAGACAGAAGGACCTGCCGCTGGGAGCATACCGAAACGAACAATGCGATGCCGGTAATCGGTGGTTCCTGCGACGGCTATCCGCCAGATATACTCTACGGCGCCCCTCCCTCTGGAGGCAGAACGATAGAAGATAGAGATAACAACATCCAACCACTGGAGCTCACCAGATGACTCATATATTGGTGAACACAATCTTTAGGGGAACATAAATTAAAGCC
This sequence comes from Sinocyclocheilus anophthalmus, assembly GCA_018155175.1. Lineage (NCBI taxonomy): Eukaryota > Metazoa > Chordata > Actinopteri > Cypriniformes > Cyprinidae > Sinocyclocheilus > Sinocyclocheilus anophthalmus. The sequence goes on along the minus strand of JADLZN010010638.1, from coordinate 35,619 downwards.
CTGTAGTATTAGAAGAATCTCGACCTTGGTTACAGTAAGATAGAATAGCTCAACAGACTCTCTGAACGGTAATAAAAAAATTAATATAAAAAAACGAGGAATATAATAAAAAATAAGAACTTTTTGTTTATTAAAAAAATAAAAACAAATAAATGTTTATAAAATATGTATATATCAACAAAGATGATATGAAATTGAATATGATCTTTGAATATATTATTATACATTTTGTAATCATAATTTATGTAATTTTTTATATGTATTCATTCATATTTATTACAGAATTACATTTTTAGATGAAAACAGTAGTAGTAGTTTTTAATCATTTTATAGAGATTAAGAGTACATTAAGTAAAAATGTATTTCATTTATAACTTCAGTAAAGAGTTTTTGCTCGAACTGTTTTAGGAACGTATCTTTTTAGGATTTTGATTATTTGTTTACTATAATATTTACTGCCGTTTTTTTTTCAAAAGTTTGGGATCAGTAAGACTTTAATGTTTTTTAAATAAGTATCTTATGCCCCCTCATCAAGGGTGCATTTATTTGATCAAAAAATAACAGAAAAAAAAAAAAAAAAAAACTGTTAATCTTGCAAATGTCTTTTGTTTTTTCCTTCTCAATCGTCTCGTTACGCTATTTAAAATAACTGTTTTCTATTTTTGAATATATTTTAAAATGTAATTATTTCTGTGATGCAAAGAGGAATTGTCAATCAGCCATTACTACAGTCTTCAGAGTCACATGATCCTTCAGAAATATTCTAATAATCTGATTTATTATTAGTAGAGTATCAATGTTGAAAACCAGTGTGTGCAAAATATATTCTTTTGGAGCACGCAAATTTTTCTCAGGATTCTTTGCGATGAATAAAAAGTTATAGAAGAACAGCATTATTCAAAATATAATATTTCAAACAATGCTAAAGATTTGCTATCAGTCTTAACAAATTTCACACTCCTTGGCTGAATGTAGCTCAAAAGTTTGAATTCTTTCAAAAAAAGCAAAACAATTTTTTTGACTCCCCCTACTGATCTGAACTCTAGTGGATATTGGTAGAAAAGATTTCTATTTTTAAATTAAAATAAATGCTTTCTTTTAACGTTTTACTTGCATCAAAGAAGAATCCTGAAAAACAAAGTCACAGGTATCCAAACTAAAAAAATATATATTAAGCAGCTGTTTCCAGCACTGATAATACACCTCAGCATTAGAAGACCCTGATTTTTGAAGGATCATGTGACTCTTGAAGACTGGATAATGATGCTGGAAAATACAGATTCTACATCACATAGCATAATAAATATATTTAAGGTATATTAAAATTAGGAAGAAAAATGTTATTTTACATCAAAAAATTACTAATTTACAATCTATTACAGTTTTTCCTGTTATTTTTGATTAAAATAAATGCAGACATGTAGGAAGCAGAAGAACACTCCTGTTAAAAAAAAAACATTTTTTAAATCATTCTGATCCCAAAACTTTTGAACGGTAGTGTGTGTTGTTGTGTATACATGCCGGAAAAAAAGTATATGTAGCAGCCACCAATGTGCAAGTCTCCCACTTTTCAAAGATCGAGAGGGCCTGTAATTCATAGATAGGTATACCATAACTATGAGAGAAAAATGGAAAAAAAATCCAAGGAAAAATACCAAGGAAGAAAATCACCATTGTAGGATTTTTTTTTTTTTAAAAGGAATAATTGGGAAATGCACTCGGTTTAAATAAAATGTTAAAATAAGGCTTTGGTCACCTACACAAAAAAGATCACCATTGATTTACCCCGTCGGCTCTCACATGACGTAATTAAACCTAACATCCCTTTCCCCCCATTCCACTTGCGTTGCTCTTTGGTAATGGGCCACAAGGCAGCATATTGAGAACTGAGCACTTTAATGATGCGTAGCCGAACATCAGGAAGACCCGGTCGCTACTGACGGTCTTCTGGCACATTGAGACGGTCCTATGGTACACCCCCCCCAACGGGTACCTTAATTAATGGCATAGGTTTGAAACTCGGTTCTACTCAGGATCAAAAGACACCCGTCCACCAACCTCAAACCGTTCACCCTCCTTTATATTTCTATTTTTTTTCCCCCCCTCTTATGGCCCCACCCCCTATATGGACAAAGAGGTTCATCAAAGGACACACAGCAGAAAAACCAAAATTGTAGGCCCTTTTGCAACCAGGTGGGGAAGAGCAATCTGCAATAGGGTACGTTTGATTTTTTCCCGACCACGCCGTGTGAATGAAATCAACCTGCTGGGTTGAATTTATATTTTTTGATTAGAATGGAAGGAATACAAATACAAAGACGCATGACTAATCACACATCGAAGGAATCTCACCCCGTACGGGGTCATTACCTGTCATCAGAGCAATTGTGACCGACAACAAGAATCCCTGAAACAACACGGGGGACCTAGTGAATGCCTTGCCGATGAGCTTCGGGGACCAAAGTAGACCCAAAGGTTCTGTTACCCTCAGACGTAACTCGAAGCTTAAGGTTACACTACTGCGGCCGCCAGCGTATCGGGAAGGCCTATCCAATGGGACAGTCAAATCCTTGCAGTTGCCCCAGAGTCGGCGGGTCCGGTCCCGACACTCCCAGGGGACCCCTTGTATACCGACCCGATCCCCGTCCCTGTCCAGGCCCCCCCCACCCGTCCTTGACGTTTGTACCGCGCGCATTTTGGTTTGTGCACACCCAGACGGTTGCGCGGATGGGGTTGCGACTTGTCATCTGGTCCGCTGAACTCCCCATAGCTTTGTGGGGTCTCAAACCCTCACCTTGCGTGGTTTGGCGTGGCGACTCGCTCCCTGACCGCTTCCCCAGACCGAAATGCTATCTGTAGAGTTGCATCTACAAGAACAACCTATACCTCAGTACTGCGTGTCGACAGCCCACAGCGCTAGATTGGGCCAGGAGTGGATGCTGGTGGGGAGAGGACGGGGCCGTAGGCAACCAACTCAACTAGCGCGCCTTGGGGGGCGCGAGGGGTTTATTTTCTGCATAAGGGACAGGTAAGACGCCTTGTTTATTCCGTGTAAGCCGAACCTAAGACTCTGACCCCTCTCATTGCCGATCCATCCACCTATCGATGAACACCGCGGGACGACCGAAGCTGTCTGTGAGATGATGCGGTTGCAACAGACCCGGGTCCTTCGCCTAGCGAATTTTTTTGGGCTGGAAGAGCAACTGAGAGTGGCTGGCGATGGGAGCTCTAGTCCTTTCCGCCTCCCTGCCTGATCCGCCCAAACCACACCCCGTCACGAATCACGCAGGGCACGAAAGGAATGGCTTCGGAAGACGCCGGTTCAAGGTCCTGGAGATCGGGCTAGCCAGTCTCCAGATTCAACACCTGAATCTGTGGGAGATGGGGAGGTCTGAACAATTCCAGCGTGGTTGGCCGCGCGCAGGGACCCCGCCCCCCCAACATTCCTTGCTTCTTCGAGCGATCTGATGAGGACCTTTTTAGGAATGGGCCAGCCAAAAGAATACCCGTTCAACCACGTGTGTGAAACCCTTGTGAGACCCCTCCCCCTACAGAAAGAACTCCGTCTTTGACCTCTGTCATTGACATCAACAAACGGTAGTAATAATAGTACAAATGTTATTGAGGAGCCCTCACTGAAATTTTGGTTCGATTTATTTCTTTTTTTGACAAAATATTATTGTCCACTTAATTTGCAAAATTCAGTTTGGACAAACATCCTACAATGTCGCTATTATTTTCGGAGTTTTTTTTCTCCTTTTGTTATCCTCTCAGGGTGATGTGTTTTTTTTCTATGATGAAAATTAAAGGCCTACTCTCATCTTTTAAGTGGGAGGGAACTTGCACCAAATGGTGGTGCTTATTAAGATTTTTTTTTCCCCCATGTCCTACCTATATACACCTGAAATTCTTATACAAGGAAACACACCTTCTGTAAATAAAAAAATAAAACTTAAACAATACCCGCCATCCCGGTAAACTAATAAAATGTTATATTGATCTTTGAAATTTTTATTATTATCAATTTTGTAATGTTATTAGTTTTGTCTATATAAAATTATAAAATAATTTTTCCTAATATTAATTTTATTTGTTGATTTAAAAATACAACCAGAAAGTAAAATTTGCATTCACATTAATAATATAATCTATATAAAATAATCAAAAACATAAAACACATTAAAAAAAAAAAATTTAAGCATTAAAATAATAAATATTTTGTAACCGCCACCTTATATCAATGTTAATAAATAACTGTTGTAGTAATTTCACAGGACCATTTTCCGGCACTTTAGGGGTGTCCTGGTTTTCCCATCAAGTGAGTGCGGGCAATTTTCACCTTTCCTTCCACATTGGATTTCTACTTAGGTCTTTCTTTACGGATTGGACCTTCGCCTTGTTGAGGGTCCCCCCATAATAACCCCCCCGCCCAGGGGGCAAACTCGGAAACCGTCACCAGATTATGCCTCCCCACGATGTGCAACTGCAGTGCCGTAATTCAGCCAACCGCACCGCCACTGCCGTCACGTTACTATATATATTTCGGCACAATTCACACATAAAGCATGCCTTCCTATCACCCTATCAAAACCCAGGTTCAGTGTCTCCAGTCGTCATGGTTGTGGGGACCCGTGTGCGGCAACATGAAGCTTTCGGCCGCCGGGCCCGTCCAGCGTGTCTGCTATGGAGCAGGCTGCATCACCTGTCTTCAACTGTCAAGAGGGAGAAGGCTGTACCATTTTGGTAGAGGTCTGGAAAGTGCTGGGTGGATATTGAACTATCATCAGCCGCCACCTTCAGCTTAGGATCTAGTTCAGCAACTCTGGCCAATGTGCTGACGTTGCTTAAACAAACAACCAATCACACACTTCTTTCTGCCACTGTAGCACTTTTAAACTTTAAATCATTAACGTGATTTCCTAACTCATGAACATAGTTGTCAAATTTTGGGATTGTAGCTTGCGATTTTAAACAAAACAGTAGTACTTGTAAACTTTTTTTTTTTTTATCTATATTATCTAGATTCAATCACAAAAAAAAATAATAGCTATATTATCTATTAAAAAATATTAAACAGATGTAAAACGTTGGTTTTCAACTTTGTTTTCCAATCCTCTCGAAATTTTCTCTGCTATATTTTGTTTATTTTTGTAAAGAGATACTTTTAGTAAATTTGATGTACGATATCATCCACTCTATGATGATATGTAGATATTCATTATTTATTTAATGGATTCTGTCATATAACGCGCTAGGTGCTCTCCATATAGTACATCTCATCTTATGTCTGTTAGTATCTATCTTCACCATACAGCCCTGCTAGATCTCATATTCAGCTTTACCCTAATATCAGCCTAACACCAACCATGTTAAATATAGCCTGTCTTACTTGTGATTACCCCTTATATCATTCAACTCTCCGCGCCCCAAGCGCAGCCACCCCACCCCCAATCTTCAAAGTTACATATACAACTTTCGTTACCTCAGCCACATCAAACACATGGCAATGTTTTCTCCCCCCACTAATCACACATCACTCTTCTTCCCTATTTTGTTACTGATTTTCATTATATATTAATATGTCACAACGTTGGGTTAACTATTGTTTAAAAATCGCATATCTTTTTATTCGCCATCAACCCCATTGATCCATCTTTTATTTGTGATCTGCACGTTTATTGATAGGAGAAGCTTACCCCCCTTAGACACTCCCCGTCCCCTTGAAATCTCCACACCGCTCATCAAGAGTCTATCTCGCACCCCGGCACCACCTCACCCCTGACGCGCACTATGTCGAAGCACCCCTCATCACACTATTGACCCCCGCCCTCATCGACACCCACCTCGTATCACCTCAGCTGCACTTATGTTGCATGCCCCAGCCCATGTCGCCCACACTCTTCATCTTACTGTTAGCATATCATCACCCCCCATACTTACGATACAGGACTTCATACCAAGATCCCCTATGTTAGATCTACCACCAACCATTAGCCCTTCCCCCCCCCCCACCTCCCATACACTCCCAACCACACCCATTCCCTGTCTCTATATGATCATAAGAAGGACATGAAGCACAACAGAGTAACCACCAGAAATCTACCACACCACACCAAACCACCCATGACAATATCTTGTGATTAATAGAACTAAAATAGAAAAAAGAAATAGATATTAAAAAGTCAAATAAAAATATTTTGACAGCACTAATGTAAATATATATACACAATAGTTTATTATGGATATGTCAGATATCAGACCATATGAAGCATATAGATCTCATATTATATAATGACTGTATCAGATCGTGTCGTGCATATGTAAGGAGCTTCATACTTTATGATGCATATGTCAGATGCCTGATGATATTTACCTGTTTTCTTAAGTTATTCATCACTCGCATCACGATATTGGACAATAATCTGTCTTCTTCTCGCTTTCTTTTTGGGTCCTGAAGTCTTCTCGCCTGATGTGGAGGCCATGCTCATCATGCTTTATTATGCATATGATTGCATATTTAATAAACAGTGAGCTTTACTGTGCGGCTCTGTAAATATGTGTCAATATGAAAGACAGGAATGATGTGAAGGAAGCGACCACCAGCTGAAAACAACGCAATAAAAGTCCACAAAATAAATACAGATCAATCGCGCTTTTAGTGATCTCCAAACAGAAGATTTGTTTTTCAAGTAGTTTGAGGTAGTTACTCTATAAGTGTATTTAGTACGGTACAGAAATGATGTGAAGTATATGTGACAGTATCAAAATAAAAGTCCGATTCAAGTTTTCTGTTCTTTCGGTGTCTTCTTCAAACAGTTGTGTGTCATAATTGAGTATATATATAATATATATTTTTATATTTATTATTTATTATTATATGAGTTATGATTAATTTTCAATTTCATTTAATCGTTTATTTGACTTAATTATGTTATTGTTTTTGGCTAAACTGACTTTTTACACAAGTTTCTAGGTATATTATGTTTTATTATTATTTATTACTTTTTTATTATGGGTCTAAAAGCTCCAGTTCACTATATCATTTTGTATTTTTTATAGTGTGTTCTTATTAAACAACAAAATTGTGGTTAAAAATAATAATTCTGGTATATTTTTAGAGCATAAAGTCACGCTATTGCATTACAAATATGTAAATTGGGAGATTTTTTCTTCTTTCTCCTCCTGCATGCTGTTATTTGAGTTGGTTTGGGGTGAAAGTGTCATGGCCAGTCAGGGCCAATTACACAAAATCCCATATTTCTCAGGCTTAACGCCCACAGAGGAGATTGATACAGCGTTTGCGTTTATCTTTTGCCTCGACATGGAGAGTTTTACATAAGAGAAGATGTGCCAGGCTCTTGTCTGTGTTTAATGAGGCAGAGGAGCCTGTCCTCTCTGAGGTGGGCTTATTACGCCAAACAAACGCTCCGGTCTTGCTTCATTTCTCAAAGCTTTAGTTTGAACAACCTGCTGTCAGAAGTCTGAGAGGCGATTAGTTCGGTCTCCTCATGCACCTGTACAACAGAGGAGGCCTGAACATGCTGGACACTGTCTGGGTCATCGGAAAGCTGACAAATGTTGAACTGATCAGGTTTTTGTTCTGAAAAAACGAAAGGATCATTCAAACTGCACTGGACTGTGTTCAATTAAACCCTAAATGTGACTAAATGTCTTTGTTTGGATAGACAGATACATTTGATTGTACAACTTTAACCTTTTTATCAAATGCACTCTGACACTGAAGTCACACTTAAAATGTATGAATGTCATTGCACTGCAAAAAAATATTTATAAATATATTTCTTCACTATTTTAAATGTTCATAATTTGTCTAATTTTCATAATTTCTTTTAATCAACTGATGTTTTGACGATTTTAGTGGATGTATAAAATCAGCTCTCCTCAGTTTCACATTGTAAATAGAAATGTAAAATAAAAAATAAACTAACAAATGTGCAAAGTTAAAAATAAAAATGATAAATATTTTATATATAAACTATTTTTACTGAACATGCAGAGATCATCACATTAAATGTGTACATGTTGTCATGACTATCTTAAAATTTACCTATTTTTTCCCAAGCAAATCAAATGCAAATATTATTAAAAAGGGAAAAAAAGCATTTTATTTAATTCCAATATTTGTTGAGATAATGTTTCAATCATGTGACTTTCATCAGGCATTTAAGCCTGATAGGATTTAAAAGGATAGACTACATTCAAGTGAATTTGCTTTTCTTTTACAGTTTTCCCTTTAAATTATGCAAATATATTCAGATTAAATCCAATCCACAGTAAAAACATTGACACCTTTTGGCAGCCAAATACCGTGTGTCGATATTCAATGCCTCACGCGGTCTCTCAGACAGACATTGAAATAAAAGGAGATGGAGAAGAGGACAAATTGAAGTGACCTCTCGTTGCATTTGTGGATGCTGAAGAGGAAAGCCATATTTTCAGTGTTTTTCCCATCTGTAACAGAATCTGTCTCTGCGGTTTTATTGCGGCTGAAAGCAACAGCAGCTTGAGTAGAATCGCTTGCTTTGAACCTTTGAGCTGGACGAGAAAAATGCCCCGTCATCCTGTTGATTCCCATCTGTGGGAGTTTTTATTGTCATCTGTGCTTTAAAGGGGGTTTTCCTCCTAATCTTTTTATAGAGTCAATTCCCATCAGACAGCAAAATCATTCCTAAAAACGAGAGTTTCTCTTGATTCAGGCCCGAAAATGCAAAGAGCAAAAAGAGACAGAACCTGCAGAACCACCCGACAGACAGACAGAAAGACGACAGATAAATCGATAGATAATAGAGATTATTCTGTGAGAAGAACATTGCACTGAGGCACTTCTTAAGTGCATCTCCTATGAAACATTTACAGCAGAGGTTTCTGAGCTCTCGTTCAGTCTAATGGATGAGAAGCGTTCAGTCATGGCATTCTGCCCTCTTATAACATAATTAAGCAAATACAGACTCATAGAAGACACACAAGGCCAAATCCGCCCTCAATGAGGCGTGCAGGCCTCTGCCGGCAGAAATTAATTACCAAAAGACTTCTGCAATAGTTGGAAAGCAAAGGGGCGCATTATTGTGCCGGTGAGTGGCGGTCTGGGAGTTGCTGTGAGCTGGATGTTATTTCTGTGTTTTCCACACCTCTCCGGAGTGCCACAGCCGTCACCGCACTCGCTGCCAGATCACGCGGCTGGGAAACTGTGAAAGCCTTCCTCTAACAAGCTGCCTGGATCCCACACGAAAGCAAACAAAAGGATTGTCCCACCAACTACAACTGCTCCATTTACATATCTCCATTCCTAAAAAGAGCCTGGGCTCATTATGAAGGGAGGAGAGAAATAAAACAGAATATAATAAGAATAAAAAAGTGCAAAACACCTTAACAACCAACAAAACACCTTAACAACCAACAAAACACCTTAACAACCAACAAAACACCTTAACAACCAACAAAACACCTTAACAACCAACAAAACACCTTAACAACCACCAAACACCTTAACAACCACCCAAAACACCTTAACAACTACCCAGAACACCTTAATAACCAACTAACAACCCCCAAAACACCGTAAACAACCCCCCAAAACACCTTAACAACCAACAAAACACCTTAACAACCACCCAAAACACCTTAACAACTACCCAGAACACCTTAATAACCAACTAACAACCCCCAAAACACCTTAACAACCAACAAAACACCTTAACAACCACCCAAAACACCTTAACAACCAACAAAACACCTTAACAACCAACAAAACACCTTAACAACCAACAAAACACCTTAACAACCAACAAAACACCTTAACAACCAACAAAACACCTTAACAACCAACAAAACACCTTAACAACCACCCAAAACCTAACAACCACCCAAACACCTTAACAACCACCCAAAACACATTAACAACTACCCAGAACACCTTAATAACCAACTAGTAACAACCACCCAAAACAACTTAACAACCGACAAAACACCTTAACAACCACCCGCAACCTAAAAACCACCTAAACACCTTAACAACCAACTAAACACCTTAACCACCACCCAAAACACCAAAACAACCACCCAAAACCTAAAAACCACCTAAACATCTTAACAACCAACAAAACACCTTAAACAACTAATCAAAACCTAACAACCACCTAAACACCTTAACAAAAATCTAACAACCCCCAAAACACCTTAACAACCAACAAAACACCTTAACAACCACCCAAAACACCTTAACAACTACCCGGAACACCTTAATAACCAACTAACAACCCCCAAAACACCTTAACAACCAACAAAACACCTTAACAACCAACAAAACACCTTAACAACCAACAAAACACCTTAACAACCACCCAAAACACCTGAAGTGAACATTAAACCGACATCAGAGAATGTGTGGTTAAAGGAACACTACACTATTTTTGAAAATAGGTTCATTTTCCAAACAGTTGAGTTTTACCGTTTTCGAATCCATTCAGCCGATATTACGCAGCGCCTGAAAATAGTCCCCAACTAGGTAACTATCATTGCGCCTGCTGCACCCATGGTACGGCAGCAAAGTTCCTTGATTATTACGCCGGAATGAGAGTATAGTTCCTAGCCATAAACGGCCTAGAAAAGCGCAACTTTCTTTTCCGTTGGTCTTAGACGAGGTAAACTACCGAACGAGTCAAGTTTAATCGGAACATATTGAAACTCTTTGGTCTTTTTGAGGCGAAGATCGCTAACGTCTCATCAGATTCAATGATTAGCTAAGCTCCAGCTAAAAAAAAAAGTGCTACACACAGGCCCGGCGAGATCGGCTGAAGGTATTCTGAAAACGGTAATAATTAAAAGTCAACTGTTTAACTCTAGGGGAGTTGGAAAATGAGCCTATTTTCAAAAATAGTGGCAGGTTCCTTTAAATCATTGAAATATTAACTTGAAGAAAATATTTTATGTCAGAGGGGTTTGGCTGATCCAGGAGATGAATTTGGCTAAAGCAAAGACTGATGCAGTCATCAAACCTTATGATCGTCCGCCATCTTCCTCCCGGCCCACATCTCTTTGATCATCAGGTGCCAAAGGTCACACTCCGATTTCAGATTGGCCTCGAACGTCTCCTTCCTGTGGGACGTTTTGATCTTCAGTGTCGGGATCCTCAGCAGAAGGAAAGGAGCAGAAGAAATCTTCACGTCCTGGATGAGAAGAATAAAGTCTTTCAAAGTTGCAGTTAATGCAGAAACTATTAAAGCCGGAGCGATGTGAGCGAAACCTCACCTCAATATCTCTGAATTTGGTGATCTCGACGTATCCCGGCCGGCCCTCCGTCAGCAGGAAGAGCCTGCGCTGGGTCATGGCGATCTTCCCCACGCCGTGGCTGGTCTTCACTGAGGACGAGAGCTTGTAGACACATTCGACGGTCTCCAGGTGCTCCAGCACGACGGCCGGCAGATCCACATCCTGAGCCGCCGCTTCAGTCTCCTTCCAGAAGTTGTAGAAGAAGCAGAAGGTCTCTGGATCTACCTGCTTCTGCTGACCTGCGTGGAGGAGATATCGCAAACATGAGCACTTTACAGTAGATCGTGGGTTTTTAGATGCCGCGGACAATAAAATACGATCATCTTTGTGCAAGGCACCCATAGAAAAATATAAAGTAAAAAGCAGCTATATATTTTCATGTAAAAGACTCAATTTCTACTGTGAAATGTAACATTAGTTTCTATACAATGACATTAAGTTGTGAGTTTTTTCCCTATGCACTATACTGCATACATAGTATACTGTTGGGTATTATTTACTAAATGTATTGTATTATACAGTATTTTATTTAATTAATCTATTTGTAAGTATTATTTACTATTGTTTAGGGTAATCTTATTATTCTTTATCATTTGTACATTTTGTACACTGTTTTCTCGAAACTTTGATATATGATTGAGATCTACTTAATTCTTAAATATTTTACTGATTTTTCTTTTTATTTATTAGTTGAACTATTTGTATTATTTATTTTGACCTTTTTAGATTGTTTCCTTTAACCTTGAGTGTTTGAAGATATCCAAATTACGTAATATGCATAATTATATCTTTAATCTAGTTGTATGGATTTAATATCTATTTTATTATTTAATTTATTTTTACATTTTTACACTTTCCTATAAACTTTGATTGATTGAGGATTGATATCTAATTTATGATCATCATTATATATGTTAATCTATTTATTTTTCTTTTTGGTACACTTTTGTCTCATAAATTGATTGATTGATGTTATTTAATTAAGTATATTGTATTTATATATTAATTCATTTTTATATGAATTCAGTTTATAATCTTATTATTTATTGTTTTATACATTGTACACTACTTTTTTTACACTTTGATTTTAATGTAGGACTAAGGACGTTTTAAAGGTCATCATTTACTCACACTCGTGTCATTTCAAACATGTATGACTTTCTTTTTCCATGGAACACAAATGCACAAATACAAGAACAGCGAAAGGGGACAAAAGTGGCAAACAACACTAAATAAAATCAGTCACATGACTCATGCACTACACTGTCCAAGCCTTCTGAAGTCATATGATGCTTTGTGTAAGGAACAGACTCAAATGTAATCATTGTATGTTAATGATATATTCAAATATGATGTGGACTTTAAATGACCAAAACGTCTCTTCTACATGACACAAAAGAAGGAACGTGAGCGTGAGTAAATGATGACTGAATTATTGGAGATCTCGTGACATCTGAGTTAAAGGTGCTTTCTTTACTTTATGGCTACAAACAATAAAACAATATGGAAAATTCCAGTGAGATATATATAAATGGCACACAATACAGCAAAAATATCTCCTTAAAACCTGAATTTTAACTAAAGCATTCTTCAAATGTTTTTAAATAAAAGAATGAGTATGAGTGTATGAGTATGAAATGCATTTGACACACATGACAAACACAAACCTGTTCTACTAATACCATCCAGGAACTGATGTGTGATGTGTCACAGAGCTTTAAACAGACAGGAAATGATTAACCAGCACTGTGCTACTCGAGCAAGTGAACACAGGACTAAAGCTAGGAGTTAAACACAAACTGGGTTAGAGACGGCAGCTCTGAATGTGGCCTACCTGAAGAGCATTCCTTCACGCACACACACACACATGCAGATACAGTACGGAGTCACACGTGTGCCATCATGCCGTGATGCTGTTAGTACTGATGGCACATGCAAACTATGCTTACCCTCCAGCTCAAGGTAAAATACAGACTGGGAGGTGGAAGCCACACCTGACAAACCAAAGCCATTTTTACCCAAAATACTAGAAATGCACGATACATCAGTGACCATATCACTATCAGCCAATATTAAAGGGTTAGTTCACCCAAAATGCAATTATTGTCATAATGACTCACCTCATGTCGTTCCAACCCGTAAGGACCTCGTTCATCTACGGAACACATATTAAGATATTTGTGATGAATTCTGAGAGCTCTCGGACCCTCCCATAGACAGAGGATTCCTTAAAGATAAGGTCCGAACGTAAGCAAGGAGATCGGTTAAATAATCTATGTGACATCAGGGGTTCAACCGTAATTTTAACAGAGAATACTTTTTGTGCGCAAAAGAAAAAAGACTATTTAACAATTCGTCTCTTCCATGTCACCCTGTAAACAGCATATGCTGTTCTGTGTCAGCTGCACCACACAGATACGTTGTTTTCGTTCAAATCAAAGCGCAAACAACGTAGAAAACGTATCCGCGTGGTGCGGCTGACAGAACAGCATACGCAGTTTGCATTCAGTGGATATTCTCAAAAATGGCGCCAGGGTGATGCGGAGGAACGAATTGTTGAAAAAGTCGTTACTTTTGTTTTATTTGCGCACAAGAAGTATTCTCGTAGCTTAGTAATATTATGGTTGAACCCCTGATGCCACAAGGATTATTTTACCGATGTCCTTGCTACATTTCTGGACCTTGATCATGTAAGGATGCTTGCCGTCTATGGGAGGGTCAGAGAGCTCTCAGAATCCATCAAAAATATCTTAATTTGTGTTCCGAAGATGAATGGAGGTCTTACGGGTTTGGAAGGACATGAGGATGAGTAATTAATGACAGATTTTTCATTCTGGGGTGAGCTATCCCTTTAAGTATCCGACATATTCAAATTTTTTTTTACTGTGGAATAGGCGATATTGGAAAAGCAGATAGATCAGTGTATTTTATCAGTATTTTTATATATGCCAACAGTATATTTATAAAACAGAGTTAAAATTTGTTTTTTACATAATGGCCATCAACGCTGCTATCAGCCAATTTATATAGCAGTACTATGAATTGAACCATCCATTCATCCATCCATCTATTTATCTGTCCATCCATTCGTATAAAAATCCATATATCTATCCATCCATCCATATATATCTATCCACCTATCTATCTATCTACATATCTATCCACCTACATATCTATCTATCTACCTGTTCTATTCCAGCATCCATCATCTAATGTATACAATACCATTCCATCCATCTACCATAACTCGTTATCTATCTACCATCCATCTATACCCATATAACCATCCATCTAAGTCCTCAATTCATGTCTACCTACCCTCATATACCTGTTATTACCAGCCATCCATACCTCCGCATCTGTCTATCTACCATCCATACTCACCATTACCTGTCTATCTATCTACCCATTCAATCTACCTGTCTAGCTACCCATCCATCCATCATCTACCTGTCTATCTACCATCATATCATAACATATACCTGTCTATGATCTAAACATCCAGCTATCCAGCATTACATGTCTATCTACTTTAATCTACATACCATCCATCTATCTATCAATCATCACCGTCTATCTAGCCATCATCTATCCATCAGCTACCTGCTTACCTACAATATCTACTGTCGATTCTTACCACATCCATCCATCATCTACCTGTCTATCTAACCATCCATCCATCCATTACCAGATACCTGTCTAATCGATTACCCATCATTATCCATCTGATACCGTCTATCTACCATCATTACCTGTCTATTACCATCCATTCATCCACCACATTATACCTGTCTATTAACCATCATACATTTACGAATACTGTCTATCTATCTACATATCTCCTGTTATCTACCCAACATCTATCAAGCATTACCTATCTACAATCATCTAACTGTCTATTACCATCATCCATAATTTGCTCTGTCTCTATATAACCATCAGCTACTGTATATCTACCCATCATTATACTAGTCTATCTACCATCATATACCTGTCTATCTACCCACCATCCCCATATCTACCTGTCTATATACCCCTCCATCTATCCATACAGCTAACCCTGTCTATTACCCAGCATTATATACATCATCTACTGTCTATTATATCCATCCATCCATCATCGTAATATCTACCATCCATCCATCATCTACCTGTCTACCTATTCTAGTTTTATTTGTGGACAGTTGTTTTGCTAACAAAAAAATAAAATAAAAAAATGGCTTGTCTGAAAGTTGAGGTTGTGGTCAGTTTGTGTGTATATTTCTGACTAACTTTTTGCACTTTTGATGTTATTTCTAGTGAGAAATTAGTATTGTAGTAATTAAATATTCGCTTAGTTATCACCAAAGCTCCCTCTATTTTGTTCAAGATCATTAAACTATTAAACTGTCTCAGAAGTCTGTCTGAAATCAGTTTCGTGAGGTACCTTCGTACACAAGTGCTGCCTGTAAATTTAATTTCTGATAGGGCAGGAAGGCAACAAGTCATCAGCCCAAGCTTTCAGATGCAGCCTTGGATTGCAATAACAGGAAAGGTATGATCTCTGTCAGTTTCCTTAGCCAATTAGTTTGCTTGTCAGTTTGGCCCAATCATACGACAACTCTATGCTGATGTATGAGCTTTGCACTCACCCACAGTCAGCGCCTCAAACAGCCGCTGGATGGTGCCCTGATCCCTCACAATGCCTGACTCCTGAACGCGCCGCACAAAGTCTTCCATGTGCAAGTGTTTCTTGGGCAGTTCGAATCTCTTCACCGACCCGCCATCCACCGGTCGCGCCCGCTCTCGTTCACTGTCTCTTTTCACCCGGCTGATCAAACGCTTCAAATCGGGGCGTCGCTCGGCTGTCCTCCTCTCCTCCGCCGGTAGAGACTCAAGCAGCGCGTTCAGCAGCTCGGTAGGAAAGATGTCCATGTCCGTCTTATACAAGCTCTGGAAGTCTACGAGGGCATCCACGCGTTTCCCAGCAACAGAGTTCACCAGTCCCCGCAGGTAATAGTAGCGGGCCAGGAGGGCGGAGTCGTCTGAGGATGCTGCAGAGATGGCTTTGCTCAACTCTCTGATGAGATCATTGTAGTAACTCTGAATGTATTGGTAGGAGAGCGGGGGAGGGAATTCTGGGAGTTTAAAGGTTTTGATTGGCCTTGAGGGACTCCAGGAACCTGTTAACATAAAATAGGAGATAAGTGACACTTACTATGACTTTGTTCAACATTTTATAGATGACACAAAAGCAAATTTGACTATATTTACTTTCTTTCTTAAATCCAAACTGAAAGTTGTTCAGAGCCTTTTAGTCTTATGTCTATATGTTCGTGTACACATGAACGGTCTTAAATGTGTCAGAATTAATGTAATTAAATGAATATTATTATGAATCAATATATAATTTAATATGAACAAATGCTCATATTAATTCTATTATTAAACTTAATTAAAATGATAAAACATTCCACATTCCATTCTTCAATCATTTTTTATCTCAATAAAATATTTGTTTTTCTTGAAGAACAAACATGTTGAATTCACACAAGGAATGTGTTTGTTATAACAGATCTCACAGAAGGGAGTAAAACACCTCACCATTTATTTTTTGTAAATATTTTATTAATCTTTTCATGTGACAACACTGAGAAATGACACTTGCTACAATGTAATCGTAGTGAGTTGTACAGCTTTTAACAGTGTAAAATTTGCTTGTCCCCTCAAAATAACTCAACACACAGCCATTACTGTCTAAACCGATGGCCACAAAAGTGAGTACACCCCTAAGTGAAAATGTCTAAATTGGGCCCAAAGTGTCAATATTTTGTGTGGCCACCATTATTTTCCAGCACTAACTTAACCCTCTTGGGCATGGAGTTCACCAGAGCATCACAGGTTGCCACTGGAGTCCTCTTCCACTCCTCCATGACGACATCACAGAGCTGGTGGATGTTAGAGACCTTGATGTATGCTCAATAGGGTTTAGGTCTGGAGATATGCTTGGCCAATCCATCACCTTTACCCTCAGCTTCTTTAGCAAGGCAGTGGTCATCTTGGAGGTGTGTTTGGGGTCGTTATCATGTTGGAATACTGCCCTGCGGCCCAGTCTCCGAAGGGAGGGGATCATGCTCTGCTTCAGTATGTCACAGTACATGTTGGCATTCATGGTTCCCATGCTAATAAAATACAACTACCACTACAACTGATTTTAATTGTTTTCTATGTTACAGACCTATATAATAACAGACGGCTGCAATAATGCTCTCTTCTATTGTCTGATTCAACTGGATGTGTCAAGAAACTCTTCGCTGATTGGCTTGTGCGAGAACGCGTCATGCAAATTTTCCGCTGGAGTTGAAATTTTTGAACTTGCGCGCAAGACGCGATTGAGGTGAATATCGTGAGTTTGCGGCAAACACGTCGCGCATTTCGCGTAATTCGCGTCGCCTGGCGTGAATTCACCTCTATACGCGTCTTTGCGTTGACTTTGTATGTAATCTACTCGTGCCAATAATTACATTCGCGTCTGGTGTGAACACACTGTAAGACTTGTTTCAAAATATATGACGTGTTGTTAAAAGTTTAGCCAAGTTTCCTCACCACTCTGGAAAGTCATGGTCCCCATGGACGTCTGTCGTACCGGGACAGTGAGCAGCCGGTGATCCGCCAGGTTTGGCATACTCATCCCCAGCCTGCTGTTCAGGCCGTTCTCTGGTCGGACGTACTTGCGGTTGATCCCCTCCATCGTGGGTCTGCGTGGAGACTCTGTCATGGTCCTCATCCTGAGCAAAAGAGACAGAGACGTGTTTTAATTCAGCTCATTAATGTCAGATGATGAACTTCACCACCCAAACTGAACCGTAAAGAAATATTCTGTGTTGTTTTTAACCTAATGTCTTATACCGCATGTGTGACCTGCTTTACCACTGATAATCATTTCAATGTGTTCCTCAATGAGTAAAAATGCATGGAAACATGTTTACAGTAAATACACTTACAGAGACAGCAGTTAAACGTGCAGGACCGTGAAAACTATGCCTGACTTTTTTTTAAGAAGTAAAACACTGGCTGCTGTGACAGAATCACTTACCAAACCTGTTAAGTTACAAGAACAATGCCAGAATAAATAATAACCCTGGTTACTTTTCCTTGGTATCTGTAACGATGCCAAACATGCAGTATAAACTGAAAAATCATTATAAAAGGTCATGTTACACTCTTCCTCTGAGCCTGGAGAATTAAACAGGACGTTTTTGTCTGCGGTGCCTTTCACATGTGAAATGTTTTCACTGGTACACATTGGCATGTAGATTGGCATACTGTGGATTTAAATATAGCTTTTAACTTCCCCTTCCTTCAATAGAAAGCATCACACTGAGACAGATTCATGCCTCATTCTCATCGCTGGACAGAGAGGGAATGAGGAGGTGATGATGCTTTTTGTTTCCTGCAATGACTAATTGTTGCCTGTATTTGACACCTATTTGTGTTCTCTGTCTCTGGTCACCAATGAGTTAAGCTTATTAGCTTTTCATCAAGTACATCCCTAATGCATGATCAGCTGAAAATTAAACTTTTTTACGTGATATCCTGAGGACAACAGGAAGATGTGATGCAAATGTCCGTAAATGTTTACGCTGCACACAGACATTACGCCTAGAGAAGACGTGCTACTGTACCTCAAAAAGAGGAATTAGAAATGCACAACTCAGATATCAAACATTTTCATGTTTGCACAATTCATGCAAGCTTTGCAATTCGTTTTTTTGACCTGCTTTCTTGATTGCTATTTACTGTAAATGCATTTCATTTATATGCATTGAACTGGTGACAAGCAAAATACCTGAAAAATAACACAATATTCATTTAATGAACAGAAACGGGACAAGCAGACAGGAGAGAGAGAGAGAGAGAGAGATGAGAGAAAAGAGTCATTATGTTGAATTTTATTGTACTGTACCTGCGAGTCTCTGAGTGAGTTCAGCTGCATGCGAGTGAAAGCAAAAAAAGCCCCCCCCCAAAAAAAAAACAATAAAAAAAAACAAAAAAAAAAAAAAAAAAAAAAAAAAAAAAAAAAAAAAAAAAAGGGGGGGGGGGGGGAAAAAAAAAAATAAAAAATTACCCCCCCCCAGAAAAAATAAAAAAGAAAAAAAAACAAATAAAAAAAAAAAAAAAAAAAAAAAAAAAAAAAAAATAAAAAAACAAAAAAAAAAAAAAAAAAAAAAAAAAAAAACCAAAGCCAAAAAAAAAGAAAAAAAAAAAAAAAACAAAAAAAAAAAAAACCAAAAAACAAAAAAGCGTAATCTTTTGGTTCAAACGGCCGTAGAAATGAGTGGAATATATGAGTGTCTAAAACCTACAAGCACACACACATGCATGAGTGAGTGGGTTTGGTAGAGAAGAACATTCTGAGTGTACAACCGGACGCGAGTATTTATTTACCTTCTTGTAGAACGTGTGATCGGTCATCTCTCTGGACCTGAGGAACTCCTCGCTGTTGAAAACACGATGCTCATAGTTCAGGAAATCACAAACCTCACTACAGAGAGCAGAAAAAGAAAGCATATGGATTTCAGAGAACATGAAACAATATCACCGTGTTCAGATTTCAGCAGGAGAAATTGCAGGATGCTTCTGTTTAACCTTTAATAAATAAAATAAAACCTTTAAAAAAATCTTGTGTTTTAAAATAAATCTGACCACCGCAGAAATGACAGAATGTTTCAGTTCTGAATCTAAATGACAGCATTCTGTAATGAGAAGACTTTAACCAATCATAACTGAGGTCATTTATATATGACAGATACGTAGCCTGTTTAATTTTAACATTGTGTCCTAAAGTTATTTTACTCTTTTGAAAAAAACATTGCTTTTTGCTGTTGTGTACGGAAGTTCTAAGCGGCCATGCATTATTATTTTTTTCTTCTTGTTTTCTCGTTATAACGACTGATTTTCTCGTTATATCGACATATAGTTGGAGAATGTGGCCTAATGGGTAGAGAGTCGGACTCATAACCCAAAGTTTGCGGGTTCGAGTCTCGTACTGGCAGCGATTGTAGGTGGGGGGAGTGAATGTACACGCTCTCTCCCACCTTCAATACCACAACTGAGGTGCACTTGAGCAAGGCACCCCGAACAAAACCCCAAACTGCTCCCCGGGCGCTGCAGCATAAATGGATGCCCACTGCTCCGGGTGTGTGTTCACGGTTTGTGTGTGTTCACTGCTGTGTGTGTGCTTTGGATGGGTTAAATGCAGAGCACTGATTCCGAGTATGGGTCACCATACTTGCCACATGTCACATCACTTTCATAATGAGAGTGTTTTCTCGTTATACCAGACTTAATGTCTCGTTATATCGACATAACGAGTGTTGTTTTCTCATTATAACGACTTAATTTTCTCGTTTTATCGACATAACGAGAGTTGTTTTCTTTTTATAACGACTTAATTTTCTCGTTATAAAAAAGTTGTTCTCTAAGTTACAAAATGCGCCAACAGGTGGCACTATTGACCTAAATATAACTGATGGGGTGTTGTAGGCTATACATATCCACTTTACTGTACGCGTTTGGGATAGAATATGAACGACCTCGTGATCGCTATAATTTGTACAGTATTGTTCATTAGGCTACTGACATTTAATTCATTCATAAATGTTAAATGCTTGAATCAATATGACTATTTTGTGTATTAAGTTCTTGCTAAATGCATGAGTTTCACCAACGCGTTCTGTCATAAAATAACTGCTTATTAAAACCAAGGTTTACGTCACTGTATTCTGTTTGCACCTATATCTTATTTGTGCTTCTTTGAGGTACATTATTGATAGTTAATAAGCGGGGGTGTTCTGTTTATATACAGTAGGACGGGCTTCAACGACGTAGACTATTTGTAATGTGCCTCTTTTCCTTAATATTAATCTTTATTGTTAATCATTAAATGTATATTGATAAGAAATGTGATTTATATGTAAAGTGTATAGGCTAATTTAATTCAGTGATGTTCTACAGTGTTGTAATCTTTCGTGTTTTCTACATTTCTTTGTGGAAAACACACAAACACACATACACATAGGCCTACACATGAACGCTCTTTTCAAACAAAAGCTTGTAACGCACATGATATCAGTCACATCATATAATGACTACTAAAAATTACAAATTATATATAATTTTCTTTCAAATAAAAGGAAAATTGAAAGTGAGTTGAATACAAGCAGCTCTAAAAGATTTTAGAATAATTCTGCATCCTGAAGGCGCTCCGCCTTTGTTTGCGGTGTTGCTTTGACCATTTAAACACGCTAATTACACAAACAAAATGTTTAGCGTGCTGTCTCTGGAAATATCAACCATGATTGATCAGCATTTATGTTTGTATTGTAGACGTTATTACTACATTTATTGTAGGCTACAGTAAGCACGCGCTTATGTGTTATCTGTCACCATCAGATTGAAGATTCGTTACGAATTAGACTCCAACAGTAGACATCAAACGCAATCATTGCTACAAAAAAAAAAGGAAACACTTGTAGATATAAACGATGCAATTAAGTTCGTTATAACGATTGACACCTACATACTCTCGTTATGTCTGAATACTAACCGAGAAAATATAGTGTCGTTTTTACTACACCACCCGCCAGCACGGACGGGTGGAAAACTCATTCATTACAAAGCTAGCCACCTCGTTGTACCTGTTTCATGAGAGAATTTAAACGAGAACGTGTTAAGTCGTTATAACGAGAAAACAATTCTCGTTATGTCGATATAAAGAGAAAAATAAGTCGTTATAACGAGAAAAAAACTCTCATTATGTCGATATAACGAGAAAATAAAGTCGTTATAATGAGAAAACAACTCGTTATGTCGATATAATGAGAAAATTAAGTCGTTATAACAAGAAAACAGCTCTTGTTATGTCGATATAATGAGAAAATAAGTTGTTATAACGAGAAACAACTCTCGTTATGTCGATATAACGAGATAATTAAACGTTATAACGATGGTGGAGGAAGGAAAACAACTCTCGTTATGTAGATATAACGAGAAAATAAGTCGTTATAACGAGAAAACAACTCTCGTTATGTCGATATAACGAGAAAATTAAGTCGTTATAACGAGAAAACAACTCTCGTTATGTCGATATAACGAGAAAATAAAGTCGTTATAACGAGAAAACAACTCTCGTTATGTCAATATAACGAGAAAATTAAGTCGTTATAACAACAAAACAATTCTCGTTATGTCGATATAAAGAGAAAAATAAGTCGTTATAACGAGAAAAAAACTCTAGTTATGTCGATATAACAAGAAAATAAAGTCGTTATAACAAGAAAACAACTCTCGTTATGTCGATATAACGAGAAAATAAGTCGTTATAACGAGAAAACAACTCTCGTTATGTCGATATAACGAGAAAATAAGTCGTTATAACGAGAAAACAACTCTCGTTATGTCGAAATAACAAGAAAATAAGTCGTTATAACGAGAAAACAAGAAGGAAAAAAATAATAAATGCATGGCCGCTTAGAACTTCCGTAGTTGTGGCTTTTTAGAAGAAATAAAAATTAAATGGAGAAGATTTGATTGTTTGTTGCCATCAGTGTTATTTTAGTATTATTTATCTGTATTATTAACATTATTATCTCTTATTTTTATATTTTCAGTTTTTATTTAAAAGTTGTAGTAATTTTGTTGTGTTTTGTCATTTATTTATTTTATAGTTAAATATTCCCCTTGCTTAATGTAGTTTTATTGTTTAGTATTAGTAAGTTTAGTATTTTAAGTTGAAAGTATTTTAATTCTTTAAAGGAATTTTTTTTTTTCGTTTATTTCATGTCATTTCAGCTTTATTTAAAATAATTTTAAAAAAGTTTTAGCTAACAATAAAACCCCACCCAACATTTTTAAAAAGTATATTATAAAACGGATAGTTCCGGTGCTTGATTCTGATTGGCTGAGCTGCGTTAGGATCTGTTGTAAATTACACTACAAACATACACCTTTGTTTACTCTGTGTTTTCTCCACTCACGGTCGTGCCTAACAACGTCCATTAGCTGTTATAAATTCACTGTAAACACGGCTTCTTGGGGCTTATTGCTTTAATAAATTAAATTTAAATATAGTGTAGGACAAATTGTAAGGGGTCATAGAGAGGGTAAAGACCTGATCAAAAAAAAATTAAGACAAAGAAATTCACAAAGAAAATAATATAATGACAAAAAGCATCATATGACATGAGCTCTAGAAGTGTTGAGCTCCAGACCTGAAGATGTTGACGATGAGCTCCATGGTGACGTTCAGGATGACGGTGTTGACTTTGCGCTGCCACTGTCTCCTGTGAGCACGCAGCTCGTTGATGTCAGTGCGGCTGGCGGCGTGACACACATCCAGATCATACTGAAGCTGCAGTCCTTTAGCTCTACAGAAACACACACAAACACACTCAACACTGCAGCTCCGCATTCACACCACATCCTGAAACTGAACTAATGACACACGATCTGAGCCCTACAGCTGTGTGTTTATGTTTTGGATGACTGTTTATTAGGAGTAATTATGTTCATTATTTGCAATTTACTTAATTGTCTCTGGGCTCCTTTGAGTTTGACGCTTTGTACACAGCAGGATCATGCTCAACAGCGAGCGTAAAATCCAGTGAATCACCCCAAATTATAAATAAAGGATGCCATGTTGTGATGAATTACAAAAACACCCTGTTGGTGTCTGTATTAAAGGTGCAGTGCGTCATGTTTACAATGTTAAAATACTGCCTTTTATTCCAGATTATCCTGAAAAATATAATGTTTCCACAAAAATATTCAGCAGCAAAAAACAGTTTTCAACATTGATAATAATCAGAAATGTTGCTTGAGCAGCAAATCAACATATCAGAATGAATTCTGGAGGATCATGTGACAATGAAGACTGGAGTAATGAGGCTGAAAATTCAGCTGCACATCACAGAAATCAATTATATTTGAACATATTTTCACATAGAAAACTGTTATTTTAAATTCTAATAATATTTCATAATATTACATTTTTTTCTGTATTTTTGATCAAATAAATGCAGCCTTGGAGACTTCATTCATTCACATTAAAAAAGCTTACTGACCCCCAAAAATTTATAAATATGGCGCTGCTAAAGTGAAACAGAATATGAGTTCTCTTACCGGAATATAAAACAATCTTTGGCTGTCAGTGGCACATCTGGAAGCTCAAGTCTGTTTGAACTTGAAGACGACACTGTTCCTTGGTCAATGTCTACAAGAACCAGATCATCCAACTCCTGTCAAAAGAAACAGGAAGCTGTCATCAACTGAGCAATGAGAAGTCTACTATACAAGTAAACTACTATTAGTGTAGTATAACTGATTTGAATGTCACATAATCATCTATGTGAAATGGAAAAGGTTTGGAGCATGCAATCAAACCAAGTACGATATGAAGCTGGTCCGTACCTCTGCGACCTCCTCGAAGTGGGACGTGTGGCAGCCCATCAGGAAGGCGGTGGGCGCCATGATGAAGTCCAGCATTTGGCGAGACAGGATGAGCAGGTCGGAAGCCGGATGTCTGCTTTGCAGCGCCAGCCGGCACAGCGGGATGGAAAGGTGATGATCATTAAGATTCGGAGAAAGCGTGAGTTTGGCCCAGCGGTGGACAGAAACTGCAAGTCGGCCCTTCTGCTCCAATTCGAGAGAAACTACCTCTGTTCCGGGCAATGAGGATCTGAAATGCTACATCACAAATAACACCTCACAAGACTTCACGTGTGCTTTGAATTATATTGGTAGATATAAAGTTAGTTTGAAAAGGGTAAATGTAATAAGCATCTCCTCAAGAAATGATCAAGAAAAGAATAGTTAAAGCTGTTAAACCACAGCCGTTTTATCCCAGGTTGAATAATGCTTTCGTGTCCCAGGTCGTAGGCCACGAAAAAGCGTAGGTCACTGTAAGTCCCAAGGTGTTAGTTGATTGCATAGTATGAAAGACGAGTCATATGATGCGATTTCAATTTTTCCTTTCTCTTTGAAGAGTTACAAGCTGTTGGTGCATAAAGAAAATCTGTAAAGATGCAAAGACTTAAGTCTCAAATCCAAAGAGATATTCTTCATAAAAGTTAAGAGTCAACCACGCCAACCCAACGCAAAGGCGGCCAACGTATTCTATAATCTAACATGCCCCAACATGTCTACGTCACGATGTGGGAAGACTTGCATAACAACGCCCAAATGTTCACGCAAATGGCAATGAGGCGACACAACGTTCTTATGATCAGCACGCTCGTAGCGAGTTTTGTTTATTACACATTTTTGTTCGACACGTGCGTGTGGCGCACACGCGCACTTCACCGTGGACCCCACCCCCGCACGCATGTAGTGCAACATGTGGTTTGCGCAAGCCCTCCGGATAACGCACGACTTCGTCGAGATCACGCCGGCGCCGCGTCCCGCGTTTCACAAGCCGGCGCTCAAGATGCTGTCCGTCATCATCTAGGCCTGTCCGGTGTGTGGACGCTGGTTTCGTCCAGGTGACTATTAAGGCTTCGAAACCCCTACGTTGATGGTATTCACAAAAATGGACAGGACACTCAGCAACACATCAGTGGTTAAGTTGTATTTACAACCCTGTTCCAGAACACTTCAACCCAAATAAATATTCAGATGTGTGTTCAACCCAGCTCCTTGTTTAACGGTGCATAGGATGTTTATACTGATCCTGAGAGTAGACTCAAGCCCGATGTGTCTTAGACTAGTCCAACACCTGACGGGTGAGTACTGAGTTGTTATAAGTGTTAGAAAAGAATGGACGTCAGCCATACTGACGATTCAAACACGGGAGTCTGGTTGTTCTGCTAGAGCCAGGGTAGATGTTGAAGCTGCATTGATGTGATACACAATGATTTGCTATCGATCAACACATAGTGATTTTTATGCAGACATGGGTTTTAATGTGTAGGACGCCCACACGGCGGCAGACTGCAACGCAAACGTGTACAAAGACAGATAATAATAGAAACTTCAATTATAATCACATGTAAAAGTGATGTCCCACTGATGGCAACGTTCTTAGAATCCTCGCTTCACTTGAGCCACGTCCGCCACGGGCATGATCTATTCAATGCAATTGAATGGTGTAGAGAGAGGGTCGTTGTAATTACCATTTTCCTATGTGATGACACAACTTGAAGGTATTTTCGGTCCAAACACAAATGCACTGCGCAAGCTGGCCAACATGAGGCCACCCGCTGTCAGCACGATGAGCGTGACTGTTGTGAAATTAAATCAGACGAGATGTTTCTGCGCAGAAAAGGCGGGGCATAGAGGAGCAACCAAGAATAATGTAACAGTAGTGGGGGACGATAGGATTAGTTGTTTTCTGGTATTGCCACACATACTCACACCGCATAAACACATTTCATTACACCAAATACACAAAATATGTTCTTGAAACATACATGTTCAAGTATCACGACAAAGTACAAACAAAACGACAAGCATGATGAACCAACACATAACCTTCCCTTAGGACAGAGTCTTTTACACGGTGGAGCAGGGGCAAGGTGTGAGGGTTTCCAGAGGAACTCTGAAAGCATGCTGCGAAATGCTCTAGTGGATGCTAACCTGCTATTTAAATGTAAAGCAGCAAGCTTATTGGCTGCATATGAAACATGAACCAATCAGCTTGTGCCAGTCGTTAAACGCTGTGAATATCATCAGTTACGTTAAGAACCCATCAGCCTGCGTCATCTAGAGTTGGCATATATTTATATTTTATTTCACATTTTAGTAATTTTTTATGTACTTTTGTCTTTTTTTTTTAAGATATGATCAATCTATTCGCTATAATTCAATTTTATTCATTAATTATAATTTTAGTACTTCATTTATATTCAGTTAGTTGCAAAGTCAACATTTCTCATTTAGTTTAAGTGTTTCATCTATCATTTATATTTTACTTTAATAAATAATTGTGTTTTTTTATATTTCTATTTAGCTTTAATTTATTTTATTTCAGTTTTAGTAATTTTAATACTTCAACTTATTTTATTTCAGCTAGTTGCCACGTTCTTAATCTAATGTTTGATTTGATTTCAGCCATATTTCAATGAACAAAAATGTTTTTAATAGTTTTAGTTAATGATAATAATAGTAGCTAGCTATATACGATCGTAGAAGCACAGAAGTGGCGTGAAGCTCCTGACCTGCAGGATCTGTTTGGGTTTGAAACACAGAAACGGCAGGTGAAGATCGAGGTCCATGACGGGCCGATCCACATCCAGTCGCGAGGGAAGTTCAATCTGAAAGGGTCTGAGATTGAACACCTAGAGAAACATTCACAAAAAACAACAATGACGTAGGTGACCTGAAACAGCCCACACAGGTAAAATAACCAAATGCACTGTATAACTAAATAGTGCAGGTTCTTGTGAACCTTTCCGGCATCATGGTGGTAATAAAGACGCTCACCACATGCAGCGGCCCAGGGGGCGGGATGGGCACCAGTGCCAGTTTGGCAGAAAACTCCTTCACCTGCTCTTCAAACTCACACATACGGGACGTCTTCAGCTGGAGCAAGAAACTATGACAGAAGAGAAATAAACCAGTTACAACGAATCTTTCATGTTACAGCTAAATAACAGTATGGAGTGGCTCTTACCTGGACAGACAGTCTCTGAGGGCGTTATAATAAGGATATTTGGAGATGACACATATGCTGCATGTGGTGTAGAGACACTGCAGTTTGTTCAACCGATAACCATTTTGATGACTCCCATTATCTTGATGCAACTACAAAAACACAACAAAACACTGAAAGAGGAATTAGTGACAGCATTTTTAAACATTTCATGAAGTGACGTGACGTGTAACACACACACACGCCAACATTTTAATTAATATATTCGGTAACGAGCTACCTTTCAAAAGTTTGGGTCGGTAAGATTCTTTTATATTTTTTTTTTTTTTTAATAATTTATTATCAATAATTAAATATAATACAGTATTTGTCCATTAAATTTATCAAAGGTGAAAGTAAAGAACCGTTATCGTTACAAAGGCCTTCAACTAAATGCTGTTCTTTTGAACTTCATCAAAGAATCCTGCAAAATAAAATGCATCACAGTTTCCATAAAAAATATTCAGCAGCACAACTGTTTTCAACATTGATAATAATCAGAAATGAATATTGAGCAGCAAATCAGCATTTAATTAACAAGGTATTTCTGAAAGGATCCGTGACACTGAAAGACGGAGTTAGATGCTGACAATTGCATTTTCAGCAGATATGTATATTATGGAGAAAAAACTGGTATGTAATTATTATATATATTTTAAATTGTAATAATATTTCACAATATTACTCTTTGTACTGTATTTTTGATCAAGTAAATGCAGCCTTGGTGAGCAGAAGAGACAAAAACAACAAAGAATCATCTTACTGAACCCTTTTAAATGGTAGTATAGTCTGTTTTATATCATAATAGTATATTAATATACTGTATATGATGCATGTCTTATAGTGTGATACGATTTCAATATCACATGAACAGGTTTGCAGTACTGAGCCACCACACCATGAGTCTGGTTCCCAAACACATCCGTGAACACCAAGAAATGATAGCTGTCTTCTCTGCTCTCATTGGTTATTCTCAACCCATCTGTCCAAAGACAAACCAGACACTGTCAGAGTTACTGTTAGATGCAGAATGGCAGACTGAGGCGTTTGCGAAGGTCACCTGGGAAGCAGAGCTGCAGCAGGGCTATCAGGTCAATGTTTTGAGGTACGCTGAGGTCGTCTGAGGTGGCGACCGTTGGTTCGATGTTTGAGCGGAATCGTGATTGGTGGAACCGGTCGATCTCTCTTCTTCTTAAAGGAGCTTGTATTGTCCGTGGTGTCTCTGAAGATTTAGGCTGGGCGGATCACTGTTTCAGTGCCGGTACGGAGCTCTCCTTGTCAACAAACGGCCTTTTATCACCTGCGGTGAACCTGCAGCACCTCCGCCTGATTATACACCAGCAGGCTCTATGCCTTCCCTGCAGCTGCATCCAAAACAAGATGAACCACGTCAACATTTTAGCTATAGCCAACACACCACATTTAAATAATACAAAATGTGACTGTGTTCATCTTGCTTGTGTGTGTGAAATTTATATATATATATATATATCTATATAATATATATAATCTATCTATATACACACAGTACATAAATCTATCTATATCAATATATATATAATTTATATACACACAGGATATATATATATCTATATATACACACACACAAACACACATAATTACAGGTTGGAACTTTTTACATTTAAGCGGTGACAGGATAATATATATATTTAAAAGTGTATAATTGTTAGTAAACTATATTCATGCGTAATTACACAATTTTCATGAAGCTTCAAAGTATATAGATTTTATTATTTTTTATATAAGTATATATATATATAGATATGCAGACTTTATCTTGAAAAACTACAATAACACAACAAGCAACAACAAATAAATATAGTCAATTTTGGAAAAATATTATTATATAATAAAAAATAAAACTAATAATTATTAGAATATTAATATTAATATATATGTTGTAATTAATATAACAAATAACATGTAGATTTAATTATTCTAAACTATACATGTAAGTATTAATAATAAATATTTTTAGAATATGACAACAGATATTAAATAAATGTAATTCATTAATATTCCTATTGTAAATTGAATAACAATTTCCATGTGTATATACAGTACATATATATAATCATAATATATATAGATATAATCGATCTCTATATATATAGTATCAATATAATATAATTTGTCTTGTTATCTATGTGCAGGAAATGTGTACGGAGCAGAAAGACACTAACTCTAGTGTAAGCAGGTCTTTTTTCGTCAGATTTTCTGAAATGTTTGCGGTCAGATCATTTGTTGTGTTATCAAAGATAACAAAGACAAGACATACAGTTAAATATATCTCTGAAATGTTGCCTATGCAAAGATCAATCATTTGAAG
Organism: Sinocyclocheilus anophthalmus; assembly: GCA_018155175.1. Taxonomy (NCBI): domain Eukaryota; kingdom Metazoa; phylum Chordata; class Actinopteri; order Cypriniformes; family Cyprinidae; genus Sinocyclocheilus; species Sinocyclocheilus anophthalmus. Next base: position 5,314 of record JADLZN010010638.1, on the reverse strand, counting down.
ACGTGTGTTTTATATAATCTTTCTTAGCATAACTATGCACAGTGAATTAGAAATATGGCACCATGATTACATTGTTATTTACTAAATTGGTTAGCATAAAATGCCTCAAATCTTTACTTGCTTCCCTGTCTATTCTTCATATCATTCGGTTCTAAACACATTTATGAATACTTTTTAACCCTTTTAGAGATGTCGCATTCTTCATTTTCATTCTGTGTCCCTTTATCTGATCTTTTCTTGACGAAAAAAGTCAGAGTTGCGTAAACTCATGGCATGATCCACACACACACATACTTTATTATATATATATATATACACACAGTGTAGCAAATATACGTAGCAAATGGCTGCATCTAACAAAGAGGGATAAAACACCCAAAGAGTGAAAAATTTAGGGGGGTCTGAATACTTTCCGTACCCACTGTAATACAGATCCACTGGAAGTGAGTACACCCCTCACATTTTGTAAATATTTTATTATATCTTTCATGTGACAACACTGAAGAAATTACACTTTGCTACAATGTCAAGTAGTGAGCGTACAGCTTGTATAACTGTAAATTTGCGGTCCCCAAAATACTCACACCCAAGATTGCTTTAACAGCTATAATGCATTTCTTAATTTACTCTGTGGAAAATCAATTTTTTCAGAGTTCATTAAGCACCAATATGTTACAATGCAGCTCCCCAGAGCACGCGACTACAGAGAAACATTATGCAAATTGCTGCGAGCGCATTCTCAGTATGTAAATAGATACTAACACCAGTGTCAAGTCTCTGTGGAAAGCTTTGTTAGTGAAACCTTTTGTTTCACTGCTTTCTGTGATATTGCAGATGAAAATAGCTTTCGCCTCGTTGCTTTCGAGCAATGTGTCTACAAGTTTTGCAGTTTGCAGCTTTCTTTGCTTCGGTTTTGCATCTGTTCTGTCATTTTTGGCAGCGCTTCTCGCTCACGTGGACTGTAATTGAAACATTCTGGTCCGTGCCGAGTGGCTGTCCGTGCCAGCGAGGGGCCGTTGTCCAAAGACCTCACCGTGCAGCCAAACCTTGAGTAGAAAACCCCCTCTGTAAAAAGTGGAAGTCCGTGTTTTAAAGCAGTAACAGGCCACAGAGTGAGCCCACAGTGCTTTAATATGATCATCAGTTTACACTCAAATAGGATACTTTCCATTCCTTGGCTTAATGTAGTACCCACATGAGAGTTTCAGAGCAAAGCTCAGTATCTAGCCGCTTCTTTCTCTCTCTCTCTGGTTAATTAATCTGTTTTTTTCTCTTCTAATCTGTATGTAGCTCTTTGAATTCTGAAGATTTGAGGTTAGCAACGTCAAGGAAGTATCATGGTGGATCAAGATAATGCAATATCATCAATAGCAAGATAATATTTAGTCCAATCATATTTAACCTCCATGCAAACAAGAAAAGTGAATATTTTTCCATACCTATCTATGTGATTTGTCTTTTCATAAGTGACACCTTCACAATTTCGCAATGATGCTAAATCTAAATCAAATAATAAACTGAGCCAAATGTATGAAGAAATACTCTTCATTAAAATATTTGATTCGCTGTGTTACGTAAGTGATATATATGTGTATATATAATAAAATATTAACGTAAATTAATTAATAATATGTAAAAAAAAGTTGAAATAAATTCTTTTCTTAGTAAGATTTATTATGTACCGCAGGATGTTGTGTGGCACATGCATGTACTGTATTGTATGACGACAATTTAAAGGAACAGTCTACTTAACTAGTATATTGAGAGTAATAATTGCAATGTGTAGCCCACTGTTTTTGAATTTTTTTTATTACGTATGAAAAGTGAGAAAGTCTCAAATGTCTCAACAAAAATAGAAATAAAAAGAATAAAATAAAATGTATTAAAATAAAAAATAATGATCTGGATGAAATATACGTATATAAAATAATCTCAAAGTTGAGAAACTTAAAAGTTAGGCAACAGCTCAGCAGGATTTGGTTTACTCAACTTGTGTTTTCAGTTTAACAACAAAAGTTGAGAACTAGATCTCCCCCGCCTCAAAAAAACAAGCTTGAGAAAACTCAAAAAATCTAGCTGAAAGTAGGTGCCTTAAACATTTTAAGTATTTCTCAATTTTACTTTTTTTACGTGAAACCTAGTCATTTATAATTATAGATAATTTTTAATATAAAAATATGATCATTGTCAAGTAGTATTATGAAGTATTCTAGATTGTAATGGTCTTCGGAGCAGAAAAAAAACCAAACAAAAAAAAAAAAAAAAACAAACAAAAAAAATGGCTCTCATCTGTGCGACCGTTTAGAATGAGTTACCTCACAATAATCATGTCTTTAACGTCACTTGTTCTTAAGTGAAGCATTATTATACAGTCTTGAAGTCCCTTCTCTGTCAAACCACCGTCTGAGAACAATAGCATCACCCAGCTCTTCAGGACACATGCTGCATTTAACGTCTTTCTATCTCTGTATGATCAGGGATTAGAAGTATGTCCTGTAAAGGACACTGATGACTTCACCCTAAGAAAACAGAATTTGGGAAAAAAACTAAATCAATTTCATAGGGCCCTACTAGACCAACTGTGATTCACTCTTTGCAGTCACACATGTGCAAATTGAACTTGTTCCAGCCAGTGTTAATTTCGTCAACGAAGACAATGACGAAAAATATTCGTTAACGAACATTTTTCCTGTGACTAAGACAAGACGTTGACGAGCTAAAACTAATATATGATGATAAAAACTATGACGAAATTTATGCCGGGGGGGGGTCTCGTTAATAAGAAAATACGGGCTATAATGTTATTTGGGGACTACCGGACATTCAAAATAAATCCTATAGGCTACTGTCTTGTCTTTCAAAATGTGCGTTCCTGTCATTGGATTGCAATTGGATAAGGGGCATTTGCATATCTTGTCTCAGTATGGCAGCCAGTAGATGGGCTACCAAAATGCGAACTAGCGATCTAAAACAATGGCCTCAGCACCCGAAGGGGTCGGATTGTTTTTCCGGGAGTGCATATCGTTGTAGATTAAATTAGGGAAGGCATGGATAGGCGAATGCGCTGCATAGAAGTGCTCTCTCTCGTGACTGTACGTCCCTTCTTCAAGTTAGTGTTCTGTATACAAGCGCTGCAGATCAGTTCTCCCGTGCCTCACATGGACACAACCAGCCGTCCAATGTCATTTGTGCCTAAGAGATATCTCATCGAAAATACAGTAGGTATGGAGTAAGTGACGTAAACAGGGGGTGGAAAAAATGAAAGGGTGTCCGTATTACATTCCATGCATGGGCCTTCGACTTAAGGGACAGCATTACTAATAAGTACATATTAGTGTTAATTCCGTCAACGAAAACTGACGAAAAATGTTCGTTGAAATGCTTTTTTCCCATGACTAAGACGAGATGATAATAAGGTCAATAAATGATAACTAAGACTATAGCAACATGCAATTTCGTTGACGGAATAAGACGAGACTAAAATGTATTCAGAAAGATAAAAACTTTACCAAAAACCTCTTCTTTTTTTTCGTCAAAAAAAGAAGACAAAATGTTATAGCGGACTGCTCTACACGCCTCTACTACGCAAGCTCTCATGAGTGCGGTTGCCAGATATCAAGAGTTCAAAATCAGAGCTTCGCTGTTACATGGATACATTTTCTGCCTGGTGTTTTGCTTATTTTAAGCAATCTGGCAACCATGCGCTCGCTCCTCATTGCGGAAGCCCGCGCGCTATTTTTTGTCTGAAAACACCGAACAAACAGCTGGAGTGGGGGAGTTTAGCGATCTAAGTGAAAGTGTCACTCAACCAGTCTGTGTTCTGTCACGAGATCTCTACTGTATTGTTTGCGATTGTGATCGCTGAATAAATGCTCTTACTCAATCGCTGTTGTTTTAATAGAGAAATGGGCTATTGCCATTTGGAATTACTAGGAATTTCACTGTTATAATATTTTTCTTTTGATTTAGCTGTTTTCATAATGTAGACAGAGAGATTGCTTAAGTCTTTGATATTAAATGATATAATAAAAAGCCTATAATAAATCAGTACACTATATGAAGTAAAATATACCACAAGTCCACATTCTATTGATTTGTGCTTACTGGTGAAAGTGCAATACCTGAAATGCAAAAGTAAATTTCTCAAATGACAACAGTCATTACGATTATAATTTTGAGAATTTTTTTTTTTTTATCAGTTTAACCATTATATAGAATGACGAAAATGTGACTAAGATTTGACTAAAACTTGACTAAAATGCTCATACATTTCATTGACTTAAACTTGACTAAACAAAATACAGGACAAGGTTGACTAAATATGATAACTAAAATGTACATTTGAGTAAGACTAAAGGCCCGTTCACACCAAGGACGATAACTATAAAGACGATAAAGATATAGTTCTAAAAATCGTTCTCAATATTAAAGAATAGCAGAGTCCACACCACAACTATAACGATAAAGACAAAGAGAAACAATATCGTTGGAATCACTTTTAAAATGATTTTTTCCCAGCTGATGAACGATAAAAAAACTGACAGCCAATCAGAATCCATCCTGCTGTAACGAGCTCAAGAATTAAAGCGGCAGACGAGCGTGCGCTTAGAATAAACGGATGATATCGTTCGCTGGTGTGGACGCTAATATCGTCATCTTTATAGTTATCTTTATAGTTATCGTTCTTGGTGTGAACGGAGCTTAAGACTAAATTAAAAATGGCTGCCGAAATTCATACTTTACGGTTAATTAATAATAATCTTATTGCTAAAATGTCAAGTTTTCATTGACTAAAACTAGAGTAAAATACTTCAGGTTTTCTTGGACTAAAACTAGACAAAAATGTTGAGACTTTTAGTCGACTAAAACTAAATAGGATAAGGATGACTAAATATGATAAAAACTAAAAAGGACATTTTAACACAGGACTAAGACTAAAATGAAAATAGCTGACAAAATTAACACTAGTACCTATCTGGGTTATTAATGTTAAACAACAAAAGATGTTAAATAAATATAAGTAAACCTACTGTATCTGAAAAAATAGTTTAATTTGTATCTCTTTCATATTTGTCTTATGGCTATTCTGATTCTTTTTCAAAAATGATAAATTATATATATATATATTATATATGAACAACTATAATTTTTTATAAGTTGTTCCCTTTTCACTACTGTTAAAGGGATAGTTAACCCAAAAATTAAAATTAGCCCATAAATTACTCAAGTTTCCAAATTCAATCCTTGATTCAAATTCTTCATAAGCTTAATTGATTTGGTCTAAAGAGAGAAGAATTAATGATTATTTTTGTTT